>LUCW03000179.1:0-20000 GCA_001586965.3 Sphaeroforma sirkka
CCCGGCATTCCGCTATATTACCTTTTTTTTGGGATATCTCAGATAGCTGTGGAGGGTTTTGACCTTGTAGCAGCTTTTTTCGAAGAATTATATCAGTAGGTACGAAGTAACGTCTTCAAGCCTACTGGTTACAGCTTTACGGCTACAGTCTATTTACCAGTCACTAAAGAGAACTTTAAGTCAAAACTGTAAAATTCCTGTCTAAAAGGATTACATAATACAAGAGGTCAGTACCGCCGCTTACAGCTCTCACTTCTCACACCTGGCCTATCGGTATACCATACTTCGCTTTTTTATTTTTTATCTTAGATGACTTTCTTTCGAAGAAGTCTTAGCGTAAAGGTACAAGCAACGTCTTGAAGTATGCTTGTGGCAGCTTCACGGCTCCAGTCTGTTGCCATTCACTAGAGAAAGCTGTATGAAGTTCACCATCACAGAAGGGTACATAAAATAAGAGGTCGGTACGCCACTGCAACGCTTCACTCTCTCACTCCTGCCATATCGGTATTCAAACTTGAGGGCACCCACCCACCCGCATTCAGTTATTGCAACAATATAAACTCTATATATTCAATCAAGATACAAATGATAAGCGCATGGTCACTGTACTGGCTTGCTATTCGGTCTGCGCTATTGTCGGTGGACGAGGGGTCTCTGTCGCCCTTTTCGGCACTGACCTTCAGTCAAACTGCTGAAAATGACCCCATAAAACATTACTAGTTAAACATGCATCTTTTTTGCCCAACCTGGTATTGTATACCGTCCCCAGGCGCATGTATCCTCATATCCCACCCGGCGGATACAGCTCAAACGCATACAACGGCACTCTTCTTCGATTAACTGATCAAACGCAGAGTGTGTCGATAAATGAATGTATTATACCTGATATATAAGCTAATAGGCATCAGATAAAGAAGACCCGAGGTCGAAAATTCCATGTATAGCATCAAAGTTTTGTAGGATAACAGATGTGACTCGTATATCAGAACATCTCATTTTAAAATATGCTGTCGAGCGAGAAGTACTGTATCGGGGATCGAGTATTGACAACTTATTTAAGATTCATCTTGGCGTTTCGCAGACCAGTGGTCACAGAGGTAAATGTATACATCACGTCACTTGACTATGACTTGGAACGTGGGTAAACAACATACAGATCATGATATTAAGTGCTGAAGCTGTGTGCATTTCTTGGACTTTTACATACATAGGGTTATTTTTTTGTTATATACATCCACACAAGAATTTGCAGATGTGTGAGTCGGCTGTCTATTGGCACACACCTGATATAAGTATTATTATTTTTTCTTCTTTGCGTCATCAAAGAAATTACAGCACTGGAAAGTCACAAATGTACATAAAAAAAGTCTCTAAATGTAAGCCATGTAGATATAGTATTTCCTCAATAAAGTAACTTTGGTAACCAGGTAATACTTCAATATACTTTAGAGCTATAAGACACTTAAGTAGTCAGTGAGTGGCCTTTCTAGTTAAATAGTTTTCCATCATACATTGAACATACTAATACAAGAGGCTCGATAAAGGGACTCGAACTTAAAGATGTACTATGAAATAAATCCGAAAATTACATAGCAAGATTGCTACTATGAAACAGGACAATTGAGAGTCCTCCTGGTCAGCCAACTGTATTTAGCCGTCCATTTTGAAGTGATAAAGTAACCAATCGATACCGTTTATCAATTGTTTGACACCTGAAATATATTTGGGCCAAAGTCGTTGAGATAGGAATGCACCCAAATATGCCGGTGTCTCAGTCCTCTGAAGCCAAACTTTTATTATTATTTCTTATATCGACTTATTCACGTATACTTGTATCATAGTACTTTGCAGTCAGTCTGGCTAAACCACCTTTACATGGCAGATAATCAAAATATGCATCATAGACTTATGAAGGTCAAATGCGAATTACTTCATTTTTTGAAATAGAGTCGGGCCTTTTATGTGATCAGTTTTGAAGGTGTGCTTTCCATGTCATCTCACAATATAATTTTCAGGAGGCGTCGGCTTCCGTTTTTTTTGGCTAGGCTTGCCACTATCGAGTGTTCTGATAACACAACTACTAGAAGTAAAAAAATTGATTCACGATGGCACATAATGTGCACAACAACAAAGAACAGGCCTGTGATTTTGCACTGTCACGGTGCACGCAACGCAACTACTGTGCTACAGTAAAGACGTATTCGCACGAAGACCGTTGTAATCGTTCCCACGCCCTAATATATACCAGCAGAATATGGTTCAAGAGCTCATTATCGTTATGATGTTCCCGCCGAGCCGTAAGTTTCATTCTAGCTTCTGTATATGATTCCGTAATACCAAACTAATACGCTCACTAATAACATGTGTAGAAATACGGCCTCCGGTCAGTCTAAAATATCAAGATCAATTGAGATAATACATTGGTTTTATTTGTATTTTAAATAATTTAGTACAAGCTCTTTTTCCAATATTTCCAGTGTTCAAAATTACTTTTGATGGCTCCAATAGCCTGAGTATTTGGTATGACTCATCTACTTGGACCTATTTGAGACATTAGTAGATGTAGGATATTATAAACTAAATTTTATAATCTCCGAACTACTACTTATAGATTTTGGTCCTCCCGCCAATCTCCAAAATCCAATAAGTCTTTTTTCTTTTTTTAACTTTTCTTCAGATGGAACTTTATTTATATCAGCTAATGTATTAACGTAACTTACGTTATTATGTCTATTTACAAATTAGGCAAGTGGTCATGAACATTTAGTACTTCTAGTGAAAATTATTCAATAAAGAACAGCTAGAGGTACGCCCTGTGTGATCGAGGATATTTAGGCTCTTAACAAGAGGCAGTCCCGATCATTCTTACACAAGCTACCACTGCTAAATTCTAACTGACTAAATTGTATTTTAGTTTATTATAGTTTGAAACCTAGTAATTTCCATCGAAGTTTACATATTTTTCAGTTATTTAGTAGTTACAGTAGTGTACTGCTTCTAGACTGTCTGACATCGATTTACTATCCAGCAAATACTATGGCTAAGGGTACTTCTAAAGGCAAGGAAGCCGCTAGCTCTAAGCCTGCTAAGCCTGCCGAGGTTCCTGAGGTCCCTGTGGAAACACCTAGCCTGTCTGGAGTTGAGCCTGCCGAGGATACTGTTGGGGAAGCAAATTCTGAGGTTGGTACAGAGGATTATTCTGAGGATGACTCGTCGGATCCTAAAGCCTTGGAAGAAGAGGTATCTACTACCGCGGAAAGGCTCGCCAGCGTCCGTGTATCACCTAGGAGTGAAGCTCAGGACCCCAGCTTGCCCCCCCTGACCACGTGCCGTCAAATATTGGGGATAAACGTCGAAAGGCTGGAAAATTTGTGGATACGAATGTCGGGGGCATTATAACTCCACATCTAAAGGACACTCCAGCACAAATCCGGCGTGAAAAGGAAGTATTGGACCTGTCCGAAAATTTCGGTTTCGCCATCGATGGAGAAGCCATTCCATTCAGCTCAAATCTTGGGGCCGAAGCTGAGGACGCCATAACTCGACAACGAGTGGTTGGATCCTCTCAATCTCGACGCCAATTGAACCGCACTGAAGCGCTCTTGAAGGAGCTAGCGGCAGCAGCAGTTGTGGACCCTCTACCGTGTCCCACTTGGCTGATATTCTTCCTATACCGAAGAAGAAGAAAAAATTCGGGCCGAGTTTCGAACCCGAGACCTACTGGTTTACCAGCCAGTACGTGTACCACTAAGCCAGTTACCACTGGTGAGAGAAGAAATATTTCAAAATTTAATCTCTATAGCTCTGATGCTACCATCGACCATCCTCTTGACAAACCTAACCCTGTCAGAGGATATGATCGTATGGAACTCGATGAGGCTTACCATCCTCGTAATATCGACCCTCATTTGCCAACTAACCCTGGTAATCACGATTTTGGCAATCGCTACACCAGTACCTCGTTAGAGAGTTCCCGCTCTAATCCTGAGGATGAGGAAGTGAGAACCAGACATACTCGTCTCAGGCTATTGCGCTCTGGTATGCAAGTCCTTGAGGACCGTCTATTGAATGACTCTGACCTTGACGATAGGAAAGCGGATAACATTCGCTATCTAATCGATAACAAGAGAAAGGAAATAGACACCATCTTGGCACTAGCAGCCCGTAGCACTGAGCATGAGCCTCGTGAACACTTAGAACCAAGCTTTATAAAGCAGCTAGGTAACGCGCAGGCTGAGGTCGATTTCTCTACTAATGAGAGTACAGTGGAGACACTGAAGGCCTTCGACCAACTTAAGGAGTCTGCCAGCCTTAGGGATAAGCAGATGATGAATGCCTTTATTCATTTCTGTGAGCCAGGTGAATGGCGAACTATCTTGAAGGTTCATGAGCCCAACTGGAAAGCCCTACCCTGGCACCAGTTGCGTGATAATATACTTAACACCTTTTTTGAAGATGCACGTGACCGTGAACTTCTAGAGTCTCGCAAGTTCTTTTGCGAACGATACCACTATTCGAGGTGCTCTAGCTCATATGACACATATGAATACTCGGATGGGTGGTCGTACCTATACTGGCGAATATTTATTAATTTGTCAGATGATGGAGACTCTGGGAGCTAACCTCTTTAAGAAAGTCAATGATGACATCATCGCCTATGGTGATTTTGCGATCTATGCCTTGGTCTGTCTTTGAGAAGATAGTACACAAGCATACCAATTCCTCTACTAGAGTACTTAGTACCACGAGCTACACCCAGCCCACTAAGCGAAACGCAGTAGAGACTAATACTGCGCGTAGTACTAAGAAACCTCGCACTACTACTGAGGGGGGGGTACTGGCTCTACTTCTACCGAACCGAAAGGTGAAAAGAAGGTGAGAGCGCCTTGCAAGAAGCGTGGTTACAACCTCACAAAACGTAATGGCAAGTGGAATGGTAGACACGACCCTGTTAAGTGTGCACCAGGCAAAGCCAGATTTTGGACACTATATGAAAGAGTGTGCTACTTGCAAGGGTACTAACGGTTGGCACAAAGAGGATTGCAAGGACTTACCGGACGTCCAAGTTAAGCACTGACAGTACCATATGTGTGCACTAGAGCAAGATTATGAGAAAATGTTCAATAAAAAATCCATACCAAAGGAGATGAACATATCTTTCAAGCAGTTTTCGTAAATGGAGAAAAAGTTATGGCACTATTTGATCCAGGGGCTGAAGTCTCTGCTATCTCATGCCGAGTAGCCTACGCTATAGATATGGCTGTCCATAACGAAACAACTGATTTAATCTTGGGAAATGGCAAAGTTACTACTTGCGAACAAGCCATTGACTATGCACACATAATGCTGTCAGATAGAAGAGAAGTGAAGACTCACCTAATCGTTACTGACATGTCTCAGAAATACGATTTAATTATAGGTATGACTGATCTTCTCAGTTTAGGTATAACACTCACTGGTCTGCCTAATGGGCTAGACCCGAATAAAAGATCAGTCAGATGATAATATGTTAAAGATACCTAAACCTCCGGAAGGTGAAGCAAAGGATATGATTCCGCACTTCACCGATATAATTATGGACTTAATTATACAAAACAGGAAGATTACAATAACTGACTGGTGTATGTTTAAGTTCTCTAATGGGTACGTTAGACTTGACTTAACAAACGTCGACTTCTCTAAGTTAAAGTGTCCTTCACATAACTACGTGAGTTGGAGACACAAAGACGTAGTCAAAACCCAAATCGAAGATTGGTTAAAACAGGGTCTAATTGAAATCAATTATGATGCAACCCCAGTTAACTTAGCTCTCTTAGCGGTCGATCAATATAAATCTGATGGAACGTTTAGTAAAAAAACAAGAGTAGTACTAGACCTGTCGCCAATCAACAAACTAATTCCGCAACATAGTTTTCCTTACCTAAGATAAGCGAGATACTACGCAAAATGGAGGGTGCGACTATCTTTTCCAAGATACACTTAAAAGCTGCATTCCATCAACTACAAATATATCAGCCTCATAGGAAATACTTTTCCTTTACTTGGCAAGGTAAGAAGTACCAGTTTAAAGGTGCACCTGAAGGCTTACACATGTTACCTTCTTTCTTCCAACAAGTTATGATGGAACTATTTGCGGACCTGTCGTATAACGTATCAGTCTATTTAGATGATATAGTTATCTTTACAAAGACAGCACATGAACATGCTAAACTCGTTAAAGAAGTCTTAAAGCGACTTAATCATGCTAAACTTAAGATTAACGAAGACAAGTGTTCTTTTGCTAAAGATACTATACACTTACTTGGCTACAAAGTATCTGCAGCAGGGGTAGAAATTGATCCTGGCAAGAAACAGTTTCTGTTGGATTTATCAACACCAATTACTGGAAGAGATGTGAACTCTGTGTGTGGGTTTGTTAACTTCTTCTCGGATTCGGTACCGCATCTTTCTCATTACTTAAAGCCTTTCAGTCACCTACGGCTGCACAAAGGACCTTTGGGAAAGCTTTGGACTAAAGAATGTGATGATGCATTTAAACTAGTCAAAAGTAAAGTAATGGACGCACCCATCATGCAGTACCCTGTGGATGGTGTCCCATTCCAAGTAGCAACCGACGCTTCAGATCGAGCGGTAGTTGGAGTGCTTTACCAAACGATAAATGGTAAACCGCGCTACATACAATTCTTTAGCAAGAGTTATAATAAGAGTCAACGGAATTACCCTACCGTTAAACAAGAGCTCCTTGCTATAGTTACTGCGCTAAGACAGTTTAAAGACTACCTTTATGGAAGTTACTTTACTGTCGCCTGTGATCAAAAGTCTTTAACATACTTAAAAGATATGAACCCTGATTCACAGTTGGTGAGCCGCTGGCATGACATTATTGCCAAGTTCGCTTTTAATATAACACACATTCCAGGAATACATAACCATCTTCCTGACATGCTCTCTCGACTTGTGCCCGACTACCAGAAAACAGTCAAAGAGTTATTAGCAACCGATTGGATGCTAAATAAGAAATGGTTTAACCTCACTCAATCACGATGGGGTCCATTTACTGTTGATATGTTCGCCGCAGAACATAACAAACAGGTTTCTGAATATAGGTCGTTGACTCATCCTAAAGGTGATGCATTTCAGCTTGACTTATCAAAGCATAATGCGTGGGCTAACCCACCTTGTCAACTTATCGCACAGTTGTTAAATTATGTTAATATTACTAAATCTACCATTACGCTGTGTTGTCCCTTACGTAACTCCGACCCATGGATACGTGATTTAATTAATATGATTCAAGACGAACCTATTTATGTCGACCGTGAAACCGACACGTTCTTGTATCAGGGATCCTATTCTATTAAGAAGACGCCTTGGAAACACACCATTGTTTGTCGCATCGGTCCTGCAGGTACCACTCAAGTGGAAACCCTCTACCGAATTCTTAGCTAAACTAGAGGAGTCTAAAGAGTTTGAACAAAAGCTCAAGACTCGTACAACACATGCACCCAACAAGATTGCAGTCGAGGTAATGCCGATTGAAACGGCATTAGATCGTAAAAAACATGGAACTAGCTAAGGCCATGGATCAAAGACTCAAAACTCTAAGAGAACCTGAAGCTCGCACTCAACTACTTAAAGCGCTGCTTAAAGAACAGCCAGGAGTTGCGAAACAACTGAAGAAGATACTTCAACAATCCAATGTTGTCAATTATGTATCTCAGGACTCTACCCCTCCTGATACTGAGGTTGCCCTTTCCAACAGGACTATGGTTCATCCAGCCAGCGTTACGCAGAATCTGACTGACTTAGAGGAGCTCGAAAGTAGAGTTAAAATTATACATAATTTAACGCATCGAGCATATGAGCATACTTATAAAATGGCTATTCGTGCAGGGCTTGATCACCCGGCGCTGAAAGAAACCATACGTGAAGTATACCGACGCTGTACTGATTGTGAAAAGAACCAGATCAAGCGATACGGTTGGGCACCCCTAAAAAGTGTGACAGAAGACCAACCGATGCGCCGAGTCATAGTCGATTTGGTTAAACTCCCGCGATCCAAGCATACTGGCGATGTATATATCTGTCATTTCTTATGTGTGGCTTCGGGCTATAACTTGCTTTATGCAATACCGAACAAACGTCCACAAACAGTGGCAGAATTATGCTATCACGTCTTTAATGACTTCGGTTTCCCCGAGTACTATGTTCTGATAACGGTAGTGAGTTTTGTACCGACGTAATGGAGGCACTTATACTCGTATCAGGCATGACCCATAGGCGTGGTGTTCCTTACAAACCTCATACGCAGGGTGCAAATGAGACACGTCATAGAGAACTTAAGAAACTCTTGCGTACCGCACTAGACGACGTTGAGGATATGTGGCCTTATCATTTGAAATGGGTTCAGACTCAAATGAATAACTGCATGAATCCTCAAACTGGAACACTCCCGTTTCACTATTTCTTTGGCCGCTATAGTGAATTACAAGCAACGTTTGATAAAACTGCGCCCGAGAAACACGCTACCCCGTGGCTACAAAAGATCGAGCATATGCAGAACGTTGTTTACCCTGTTTACTCGAGCACAAGAATCGCGTCCTACTTAAAGCGTATGACCGATGGAATAACACTAAGAACATTGTTCAGTTCAAAGTCGGCGATTACGTTAACATTATAAATCGAAACGCCAACGTTACCGAACTCTCTTCTAAGACGATAGGACCTTTTGTTATTTCCTACCATGATGAGAAGAGTGATACTTACGAAGTGAATAACATTGATGGTACTAGCGCAACCAATCTAGGCACTCACCGTATCCCTACCTCCGAACTCTCATTCGCTCGCTCATTTGATTCTGATATACCAGTTATGGAGTCACAAGTCAAAGATATAATTGATAAAACATCCGAAGACGGTTACACTTACTACAAGACCCGTTTCATGGATGGGACAGTAGCTTGGCTAACCTCCGATGCATTTCGTGAATCTCGCGACTTTCTTCGTATCTTTAATAAGAAATGGAATAAGCGTTTACATAAGAACACACGAGATAAACGAAAAGGGTTTCCTCAGGTGACTACAAACCCTGACGGATCTGAAATTCCCTATTTGCCACCTACTTCCTACGTGACTAAACTTTCTGATCTGCTTACCAACAGTGCAGAAAATTGTTCAAACTTACTTACTAATGAAGAACAGCCTTTGGCTAATACCTTACCAAATAATAAACGTAAGGTGCCTACATCGGAAATGGTTACTGGACCAAATACTAAACGACATAGAGTACAACATGAGTCTTGAACTCGTACATATAGGCACATACTTACGCGATAAGTCATGACCGAAACCGTTTTTTACTTTGGTTTTCGCTTTATCAACTAGATCGTATCTTAACGTACGTTCGTAGTTCTAAAAGCTACTGGGGGCTATGTAGAAATACGGCCTCCGGTCGGTCAGTCTAAAATATCAAGATCAATTGAGATAATACATTGGTTTTTTATTTGTATTTTAAATAATTTAGTACAAGCTCTTTTTTCCAATATTTCCAAAGTGTTCTAAATTCACTTTGATGGCTCCAATAGCCTGAGTACTTGGTATGACTCATCTACTTGGACCTATTTGAGACATTAGTAGATGTAGGATATTATAAACTAAATTTTATAATCTCCGAACTACTACTTATAGATTTCGGTCCTCCCGCCAATCTCCAAAATCCAATAAGTCTTTTTTTCTTTTTTTAACTTTTCTTCAGATGGAACTTTATTTATATCAGCTAATGTATTAACGTGACTTACGTTATTATGTCTATTTACAAATTAGGCAAGTGGTCATGAACACTTAGTACTTCTAGTGAAAATTATTCAATAAAGAACAGCTAGAGGTACGCCCTGTGTGATCGAGGATATTTAGGCTCTTAACAAGAGGCAGTCCCGATCATTCTTACACAAGCTACCACTGCTAAATCCTGACTGACTAAATTGTATTTTAGTTTAATATAGTTTGAAACCTAGTAATTTCCATCGAAGTTTACATACTGATCAGATGAGATCTGCACACCAAAGTTGTACATGCAAGTGAGGATAGTAATTGTACATGAGCTGGTAAATTAGTATGGGGTAATCAGTGTAATGCTTGTGGTCGTAGTGTATATGGCACAGTGTGTGTTTTCGATTATTGATAATACAAGTACGAGTATATGTGCGAGAATTTAAGTGACATTGAGCAAGGAAATGAAGTCGCCAAAGTCAAGGTGGAGAAGATGGCCTAAGGGTAAAACGGGTTCTCAATGAGGGAGAACAAATGAGATAGTAATCAAGCAGGACATAAGGAGGAGCATCTGAGTATCACAGTGCCAAGAACTACACAATAGTGACTGTCTATAGTGGTATCTCGGAGTATGATATTAATGATTGAAATGCGAGGTGCGGTGAGCAATGCCATGGGAGTACGGAGGCTAATTAGTTGAGAGTAAGGAGCACCCAATATGACACCTGAGGAGGGTAAATAGGTAAGCGATACCCCTGAGAGCAACCCGGGGGATGACATCAAGTCTCGTGTACAGTATCGGAGGAGGAAGTATTCCACAGCCATCAACCCACTTGTGTGGTAACAGAGGAACACGTATGACACACACTGACAACACGAGTGGCGATAACAAGTCAATGTATAGCGTATAAGATTGAGAAAAGGTTTAAAACACATCATTGACGTACAACAACATTACAACAACCCATTGACAGTTTGTAAATACTCGCCAAAGCCATCGGCAACAACAATTTTGCCTGAACAGTGCAAATGGGACCGTATCCACCAGAGGATATTGAAGCGTCGTGCTACAGAGCAGGCTGCAAAAGGCAAGAACCCAACGAATGAATTCGATGCCGAGTCGATGCCGAGTCCAAGCTAACCAAGTGCTACTACGGCGAGCATTGACATCACAACAGCAACGTCAAGCCCCTTTAAGCGAATAGCGACATTGATTTTATAGAACGTGAGACACGTGCCCCTAACCCGACTAGGGTCACACGACAAGTACCTTAGACCCTGCAGCAGTTGTACGAGACACCACGAACGACGACAGTACCACAGTGGTGAAATCACGAGATGAAACCACAGGAAGAAAGCGTCCGCGTTTAATACTTTAATACGGGAGGGGGGGTTAGAAAAGGCGAGGTCGAGACGTTGACTCCAAGAGTCAATGTACCAATCTCCAACAATGGTCGAATTCCAAGACGGTCGTAACCACCTGGTCTCCCGACAACCCTGAATTCCGCATCAGATGCGTGGGACAATCATACCATGAGTTAGATTACACCTCTGGATAAATAATGGGACGCGTGGATAGCCTCCAGGATAGATTGAACTCGTCGTTCCAACAGAATAATCAATTCGAACAGGATGCGCTAGGGGAAACGCTGCCCACGCAGAAAATTCTTGATCGAGTCAAGCTGTGTCGTTGGACAAGCGTATTAAACTTTCCCAACAGAGTACACATCCCACGCCAGAAAGTAGATTACATGCTCGTATGTTCCAGCTCTCTGTAGAACTTTGTGGCTCGGTAGAGACGAATGACTTGGCATGCGCCGAGGCCCTGCTGCGAAGGGTTCTGGGGACGTTGAGGCTGACGCGTGAGTCTCTCCCAGCGAACAAACATGAACCACGGAAACCGTGCAGCCGGCAGGAGTGGCCTTCCAATCGATACAATCTCAGCAACTTCTTCGAGCTCGATACTAAGGGAGCCCTTCGCAAAGCTCTCAAGAACGTCCAGATTTTGGGGTTGGACGAGGCATAAAGCCTTTGGACGTTATACAAGGCAATGTGTCGTTTCAGAGCAGAACAATCGACGCACGACTATATCAAATTCAACCATCAACGCTGAGTCGCATGGACACCAGAGTTACAGTTAAATCAAATCTACTCTCACGAAATTCAGGCGACCGTAGATCCTACCTTCTGCAAACTAGCGAAAGGACATTTAAAGATCAGTAGTGTTCCGGTGATGGAACAATTGACTTGTCTCACGAAGAATCATCGCCGAGTACAGGAATGATGCTGAAACAACGTAGAACTTGTTGAACCACTGCATTGTTCAGTCATTAAAAGAAATCTTAGTAAGATTGAGAAAAGGTTTAAAACACATCATTGACGTACAACAACATTACAACAACCCATTGACAGTTTGTAAATACTCGCCAAAGCCATCGGCAACAACAATTTTTGCCTGAACAGTGCAAATGGGACCGTATCCACCAGAGGATATTGAAGCGTCGTGCTACAGAGCAGGCTGCAAAAGGCAAGAACCCAACGAATGAATTCGATGCCGAGTCGATGCCGAGTCCAAGCTAACCAAGTGCTACTACGGCGAGCATTGACATCACAACAGCAACGTCAAGCCCCTTTAAGCGAATAGCGACATTGATTTTATAGAACGTGAGACACGTGCCCCTAACCCGACTAGGGTCACACGACAAGTACCTTAGACCCTGCAGCAGTTGTACGAGACACCACGAACGACGACAGTACCACAGTGGTGAAATCACGAGATGAAACCACAGGAAGAAAGCGTCCGCGTTTAATACTTTAATACGGGGAGAGGGGGGTTAGAAAAGGCGAGGTCGAGACGTTGACTCAAGAGTCAATGTACCAATCTCCAACAATGGTCGAATTCCAAGACGGTCGTAACCACCTGGTCTCCCGACAACCCTGAATTCCGCATCAGATGCGTGGGACAATCATACCATGAGTTAGATTACACCTCTGGATAAATAATGGGACGCGTGGATAGCCTCCAGGATAGATTGAACTCGTCGTTCCAACAGAATAATCAATTCGAACAGGATGCGCTAGGGGAAACGCTGCCCACGCAGAAAATTCTTGATCGAGTCAAGCTGTGTCGTTGGACAAGCGTATTAAACTTTCCCAACAGAGTACACATCCCACGCCAGAAAGTAGATTACATGCTCGTATGTTCCAGCTCTCTGTAGAACTTTGTGGCTCGGTAGAGACGAATGACTTGGCATGCGCCGAGGCCCTGCTGCGAAGGGTTCTGGGGACGTTGAGGCTGACGCGTGAGTCTCTCCCAGCGAACAAACATGAACCACGGAAACCGTGCAGCCGGCAGGAGTGGCCTTCCAATCGATACAATCTCAGCAACTTCTTCGAGCTCGATACTAAGGGAGCCCTTCGCAAAGCTCTCAAGAACGTCCAGATTTTGGGGTTGGACGAGGCATAAAGCCTTTGGACGTTATACAAGGCAATGTGTCGTTTCAGAGCAGAACAATCGACGCACGACTATATCAAATTCAACCATCAACGCTGAGTCGCATGGACACCAGAGTTACAGTTAAATCAAATCTACTCTCACGAAATTCAGGCGACCGTAGATCCTACCTTCTGCAAACTAGCGAAAGGACATTTAAAGATCAGTAGTGTTCCGGTGATGGAACAATTGACTTGTCTCACGAAGAATCATCGCCGAGTACAGGAATGATGCTGAAACAACGTAGAACTTGTTGAACCACTGCATTGTTCAGTCATTAAAAGAAATCTTAGTAAGATTGAGAAAAGGTTTAAAACACATCATTGACGTACAACAACATTACAACAACCCATTGACAGTTTGTAAATACTCGCCAAAGCCATCGGCAACAACAATTTTGCCTGAACAGTGCAAATGGGACCGTATCCACCAGAGGATATTGAAGCGTCGTGCTACAGAGCAGGCTGCAAAAGGCAAGAACCCAACGAATGAATTCGATGCCGAGTCGATGCCGAGTCCAAGCTAACCAAGTGCTACTACGGCGAGCATTGACATCACAACAGCAACGTCAAGCCCCTTTAAGCGAATAGCGACATTGATTTTATAGAACGTGAGACACGTGCCCCTAACCCGACTAGGGTCACACGACAAGTACCTTAGACCCTGCAGCAGTTGTACGAGACACCACGAACGACGACAGTACCACAGTGGTGAAATCACGAGATGAAACCACAGGAAGAAAGCGTCCGCGTTTAATACTTTAATACGGGGAGGGGGGGGTTAGAAAAGGCGAGGTCGAGACGTTGACTCCAAGAGTCAATGTACCAATCTCCAACAATGGTCGAATTCCAAGACGGTCGTAACCACCTGGTCTCCCGACAACCCTGAATTCCGCATCAGATGCGTGGGACAATCATACCATGAGTTAGATTACACCTCTGGATAAATAATGGGACGCGTGGATAGCCTCCAGGATAGATTGAACTCGTCGTTCCAACAGAATAATCAATTCGAACAGGATGCGCTAGGGAAACGCTGCCCACGCAGAAAATTCTTGATCGAGTCAAGCTGTGTCGTTGGACAAGCGTATTAAACTTTCCCAACAGAGTACACATCCCACGCCAGAAAGTAGATTACATGCTCGTATGTTCCAGCTCTCTGTAGAACTTTGTGGCTCGGTAGAGACGAATGACTTGGCATGCGCCGAGGCCCTGCTGCGAAGGGTTCTGGGGACGTTGAGGCTGACGCGTGAGTCTCTCCCAGCGAACAAACATGAACCACGGAAACCGTGCAGCCGGCAGGAGTGGCCTTCCAATCGATACAATCTCAGCAACTTCTTCGAGCTCGATACTAAGGGAGCCCTTCGCAAAGCTCTCAAGAACGTCCAGATTTTGGGGTTGGACGAGGCATAAAGCCTTTGGACGTTATACAAGGCAATGTGTCGTTTCAGAGCAGAACAATCGACGCACGACTATATCAAATTCAACCATCAACGCTGAGTCGCATGGACACCAGAGTTACAGTTAAATCAAATCTACTCTCACGAAATTCAGGCGACCGTAGATCCTACCTTCTGCAAACTAGCGAAAGGACATTTAAAGATCAGTAGTGTTCCGGTGATGGAACAATTGACTTGTCTCACGAAGAATCATCGCCGAGTACAGGAATGATGCTGAAACAACGTAGAACTTGTTGAACCACTGCATTGTTCAGTCATTAAAAGAAATCTTAGTAAGATTGAGAAAAGGTTTAAAACACATCATTGACGTACAACAACATTACAACAACCCATTGACAGTTTGTAAATACTCGCCAAAGCCATCGGCAACAACAATTTTGCCTGAACAGTGCAAATGGGACCGTATCCACCAGAGGATATTGAAGCGTCGTGCTACAGAGCAGGCTGCAAAAGGCAAGAACCCAACGAATGAATTCGATGCCGAGTCGATGCCGAGTCCAAGCTAACCAAGTGCTACTACGGCGAGCATTGACATCACAACAGCAACGTCAAGCCCCTTTAAGCGAATAGCGACATTGATTTTATAGAACGTGAGACACGTGCCCCTAACCCGACTAGGGTCACACGACAAGTACCTTAGACCCTGCAGCAGTTGTACGAGACACCACGAACGACGACAGTACCACAGTGGTGAAATCACGAGATGAAACCACAGGAAGAAAGCGTCCGCGTTTAATACTTTAATACGGGGGGGGGGGGGTTAGAAAAGGCGAGGTCGAGACGTTGACTCCAAGAGTCAATGTACCAATCTCCAACAATGGTCGAATTCCAAGACGGTCGTAACCACCTGGTCTCCCGACAACCCTGAATTCCGCATCAGATGCGTGGGACAATCATACCATGAGTTAGATTACACCTCTGGATAAATAATGGGACGCGTGGATAGCCTCCAGGATAGATTGAACTCGTCGTTCCAACAGAATAATCAATTCGAACAGGATGCGCTAGGGGAAACGCTGCCCACGCAGAAAATTCTTGATCGAGTCAAGCTGTGTCGTTGGACAAGCGTATTAAACTTTCCCAACAGAGTACACATCCCACGCCAGAAAGTAGATTACATGCTCGTATGTTCCAGCTCTCTGTAGAACTTTGTGGCTCGGTAGAGACGAATGACTTGGCATGCGCCGAGGCCCTGCTGCGAAGGGTTCTGGGGACGTTGAGGCTGACGCGTGAGTCTCTCCCAGCGAACAAACATGAACCACGGAAACCGTGCAGCCGGCAGGAGTGGCCTTCCAATCGATACAATCTCAGCAACTTCTTCGAGCTCGATACTAAGGGAGCCCTTCGCAAAGCTCTCAAGAACGTCCAGATTTTGGGGTTGGACGAGGCATAAAGCCTTTGGACGTTATACAAGGCAATGTGTCGTTTCAGAGCAGAACAATCGACGCACGACTATATCAAATTCAACCATCAACGCTGAGTCGCATGGACACCAGAGTTACAGTTAAATCAAATCTACTCTCACGAAATTCAGGCGACCGTAGATCCTACCTTCTGCAAACTAGCGAAAGGACATTTAAAGATCAGTAGTGTTCCGGTGATGGAACAATTGACTTGTCTCACGAAGAATCATCGCCGAGTACAGGAATGATGCTGAAACAACGTAGAACTTGTTGAACCACTGCATTGTTCAGTCATTAAAAGAAATCTTAGTAAGATTGAGAAAAGGTTTAAAACACATCATTGACGTACAACAACATTACAACAACCCATTGACAGTTTGTAAATACTCGCCAAAGCCATCGGCAACAACAATTTTGCCTGAACAGTGCAAATGGGACCGTATCCACCAGAGGATATTGAAGCGTCGTGCTACAGAGCAGGCTGCAAAAGGCAAGAACCCAACGAATGAATTCGATGCCGAGTCGATGCCGAGTCCAAGCTAACCAAGTGCTACTACGGCGAGCATTGACATCACAACAGCAACGTCAAGCCCCTTTAAGCGAATAGCGACATTGATTTTATAGAACGTGAGACACGTGCCCCTAACCCGACTAGGGTCACACGACAAGTACCTTAGACCCTGCAGCAGTTGTACGAGACACCACGAACGACGACAGTACCACAGTGGTGAAATCACGAGATGAAACCACAGGAAGAAAGCGTCCGCGTTTAATACTTTAATACGGGGGGGGGGGTTAGAAAAGGCGAGGTCGAGACGTTGACTCCAAGAGTCAATGTACCAATCTCCAACAATGGTCGAATTCCAAGACGGTCGTAACCACCTGGTCTCCGACAACCCTGAATTCCGCATCAGATGCGTGGGACAATCATACCATGAGTTAGATTACACCTCTGGATAAATAATGGGACGCGTGGATAGCCTCCAGGATAGATTGAACTCGTCGTTCCAACAGAATAATCAATTCGAACAGGATGCGCTAGGGGAAACGCTGCCCACGCAGAAAATTCTTGATCGAGTCAAGCTGTGTCGTTGGACAAGCGTATTAAACTTTCCCAACAGAGTACACATCCCACGCCAGAAAGTAGATTACATGCTCGTATGTTCCAGCTCTCTGTAGAACTTTGTGGCTCGGTAGAGACGAATGACTTGGCATGCGCCGAGGCCCTGCTGCGAAGGGTTCTGGGGACGTTGAGGCTGACGCGTGAGTCTCTCCCAGCGAACAAACATGAACCACGGAAACCGTGCAGCCGGCAGGAGTGGCCTTCCAATCGATACAATCTCAGCAACTTCTTCGAGCTCGATACTAAGGGAGCCCTTCGCAAAGCTCTCAAGAACGTCCAGATTTTGGGGTTGGACGAGGCATAAAGCCTTTGGACGTTATACAAGGCAATGTGTCGTTTCAGAGCAGAACAATCGACGCACGACTATATCAAATTCAACCATCAACGCTGAGTCGCATGGACACCAGAGTTACAGTTAAATCAAATCTACTCTCACGAAATTCAGGCGACCGTAGATCCTACCTTCTGCAAACTAGCGAAAGGACATTTAAAGATCAGTAGTGTTCCGGTGATGGAACAATTGACTTGTCTCACGAAGAATCATCGCCGAGTACAGGAATGATGCTGAAACAACGTAGAACTTGTTGAACCACTGCATTGTTCAGTCATTAAAAGAAATCTTAGTAAGATTGAGAAAAGGTTTAAAACACATCATTGACGTACAACAACATTACAACAACCCATTGACAGTTTGTAAATACTCGCCAAAGCCATCGGCAACAACAATTTTGCCTGAACAGTGCAAATGGGACCGTATCCACCAGAGGATATTGATTGAAGCGTCGTGCTACAGAGCAGGCTGCAAAAGGCAAGAACCCAACGAATGAATTCGATGCCGAGTCGATGCCGAGTCCAAGCTAACCAAGTGCTACTACGGCGAGCATTGACATCACAACAGCAACGTCAAGCCCCTTTAAGCGAATAGCGACATTGATTTTATAGAACGTGAGACACGTGCCCCTAACCCGACTAGGGTCACACGACAAGTACCTTAGACCCTGCAGCAGTTGTACGAGACACCACGAACGACGACAGTACCACAGTGGTGAAATCACGAGATGAAACCACAGGAAGAAAGCGTCCGCGTTTAATACTTTAATACGGGGAGGGGGGTTAGAAAAGGCGAGGTCGAGACGTTGACTCCAAGAGTCAATGTACCAATCTCCAACAATGGTCGAATTCCAAGACGGTCGTAACCACCTGGTCTCCCGACAACCCTGAATTCCGCATCAGATGCGTGGGACAATCATACCATGAGTTAGATTACACCTCTGGATAAATAATGGGACGCGTGGATAGCCTCCAGGATAGATTGAACTCGTCGTTCCAACAGAATAATCAATTCGAACAGGATGCGCTAGGGGAAACGCTGCCCACGCAGAAAATTCTTGATCGAGTCAAGCTGTGTCGTTGGACAAGCGTATTAAACTTTCCCAACAGAGTACACATCCCACGCCAGAAAGTAGATTACATGCTCGTATGTTCCAGCTCTCTGTAGAACTTTGTGGCTCGGTAGAGACGAATGACTTGGCATGCGCCGAGGCCCTGCTGCGAAGGGTTCTGGGGACGTTGAGGCTGACGCGTGAGTCTCTCCCAGCGAACAAACATGAACCACGGAAACCGTGCAGCCGGCAGGAGTGGCCTTCCAATCGATACAATCTCAGCAACTTCTTCGAGCTCGATACTAAGGGAGCCCTTCGCAAAGCTCTCAAGAACGTCCAGATTTTGGGGTTGGACGAGGCATAAAGCCTTTGGACGTTCTACAAGGCAATGTGTCGTTTCAGAGCAGAACAATCGACGCACGACTATATCAAATTCAACCATCAACGCTGAGTCGCATGGACACCAGAGTTACAGTTAAATCAAATCTACTCTCACGAAATTCAGGCGACCGTAGATCCTACCTTCTGCAAACTAGCGAAAGGACATTTAAAGATCAGTAGTGTTCCGGTGATGGAACAATTGACTTGTCTCACGAAGAATCATCGCCGAGTACAGGAATGATGCTGAAACAACGTAGAACTTGTTGAACCACTGCATTGTTCAGTCATTAAAAGAAATCTTAGGTTCACGCACATACGAAGACAACCTTCAATTCCACCCGAAGCGGCAACCGCTGGAGACACATGAGGCATAACAGATACTAAGTCCGAATATCCAGGAGGCACAGATTTGGTCACAGCGACGGTGATTAAATCGGAGGGCGTACAATACGAACAAATCACGTGGAGAATTAACGAACAGCCGCCTAAGCCCATAAACAGTACAGCACCAACAGCAACAATGGCATTTTCGTCCAGCAATATCGACTACTCTGTTTAACGTGCACTGGCTGCCAGTCACACGTATCACTTAGAATTCGCCATATTACACGATGCCATGGCTACAGGGCGGCATCACAAGGATAACAAGATAACCGGCCATGTGCATCCGACTTAGGTTGACAGTACCACGAACAGCAGTCGGAACAACGGACAGCACCTACACAGACGCAAGGTCACCAACAGCATACGTAACAGAACCGGCGACCGGTTGAGTGGTACACCCCCCACCGGAAAGTAAAATGCTACGGCATTGAATATCTCGCCCTTCATCGCCTGCCACGCGTCTGAATGGCGCTTTCCCCATCGATCCTCTAACGACTCATTAGGATTTACAAACCTCTCTTAACGGGGCCACTAAGTGTATAAAGTTAGGCAAGTGTCCATGTAAGAAATTGTCAAATCTAGCGCTGAAGCCGAAACGATGTCCTGG
>LUCW03000179.1:25000-32500 GCA_001586965.3 Sphaeroforma sirkka
AAGCCAAGAACCTGTAACGTCATCCTGGATACCCCCTAAGTCTAGAGATAAATTTGAACTAGGGTCCGCTATCCTTACATCTATGCTATCAGCAGGCGCACCCTGAAGACCTGCCTGGGTATGCCCTGGAGCCGCGGTTGAATCTGGATTCGCATTTAAACCTGGACTAACAGCGGTTAACTCTGAATTACCTCCTAATAAATCCTGAAAGGGTTCGACCGTGTTACTTGCGGGATCCGACGCATTCATTCTCACCATTCCATTCCCAGGTGCAATACACTCCGGCTTGGAACCGATTAAGCTATCATCCGCAAAAACACCTCCCGTAGAAAGCTGCACATTCTGACCCACACGCAAATCATCGCCGTTGACCCCATTGCTGGCACCACCAACACCGTCTCCAACCACCCCATCCTTCTCACATGATTGACTGATAACATCTGCGCTGTCCACGCCCGTTGTCGCAACACCAGGTTCGCCGTCGTCACTCCCATTGTTGACGGACGATGATTCTGAGCTCAAGCGCGAGGTTTTAAGAGGTGGTAGTCTCGGCAGTACTTCTTCTCTATAGTAATCCACAGACACGTGCTTCTCGTAGAAACCGTCTCCGCGCGGCGATTTGTTGGTGGCTTCGATTTCCCATCGCCTCCTGAGGGCTTGCTGCTCTCGAGCCACCATCTCGACCAATTCATCCTGAAACATATAGCAAAACCGCTTAGTAACGAGATAAGGACGTACCCAATCCACGTCATACTATTGGATGACACTAATAGCCGACCGCTTGGGGAAGTAACTAACTCATCCGGAAGCATATAATGGAACCACTTATGATACGATAAGAGTATAAGTAACCCACTTCATAATATATGAAGAATACTAATCAATGATCGCCATGGGGAGTATGAAAACCTCATCCTGCACCATATCATAAACTTCGTTGGTGACCGCGATAAGAAACTACAGCTAGTAGATGCTGCGATGGTTGTTTCGAGTATGCACCCCGGGAGATGAACAAAGTAAAGAGCGGCGCGCCAATCACGTTGAGGAATGACAAAGAAAAAATCAAAACCACCGTACATTTTAAATCGGGGAATGAGGAACTATACAAAGATGTGCAACTACAAAATCTAGACAATCAACCACGCATTAAGAGAATCGAACGGCTAATACTTATACATCTTAAATACATATATGCACAGACTACCATCTCCACACTAAGAGTGATACGGGTTTACGCACCTTCCAGCCCAGAAGGTCGGCTAATTCTAAAATTCCATCATCACAGGAGCCCAGCTTCAAGACATCCCTTATGTTCTCACTGGACTCGAAGTCAAAGCCACTGCGGATGCCCATCATACGCATCATCGGGTGTGACTGTAGTGAGAAGCAAATGTAAAGCGCTATACGTGAGGCTGCTGAACGTACCCAATACATCTTGGTACTCGCAACATATATATATATATATATACGCACGCGCGTCTATTGTAGGTCCAGAGCTTGTCGTACCTAATTAGCCTACTACACACGTATTCGGGAACTATCCGATATGATTATCGAAGTCGATATATACATCACAACTAACGATATTTATGACGCAAGGCTACGGGAGTATCATGTCAAAGCTAGGGACGCTACCTTTCCACACGATTCCTTGTTGAGCATGAGCCTCGGACAGTCATCTTGGACCATGTCTATGACCGACGCGAAAGGTTGGACTTTCAGAGACGTGCCGGCAACAATCAGCAGATCACACACTGGGAAATCCTGTGGATAAAGAAAATAAATTTCGATTCAACGAAGGAAAACAAAGTGTACTTTTTTTTTTTTGGAACTGCAGATAGTACAATTTTTATCAGTCCAAGTCTGCTTCAATTTCACACGAAAAGTAATAACTCGCCTTATATCCGATTTAATATTTTCGAGTTCAACATGTATAGATAAGAGCATCTGATTCAGTCTGTAATACACCCACGCCACATAAATGGCTCACAACAAGACGTGAAGTCCCACGAAGAAAGGATTTCGGATAAAGATGATAACGCTGAATCAACATCGCGAACGTTCAGTACTCACCTCTGACACGCATCGACCGAAGCGCTCTGGTAATCCCTCACCGAAGAACACAATATCCGGCTTAATCCAAGCCTCGCAGTCTTCACAAGTAGGTATATGTCCGGCGAATATTAAATCTAAGGTAAAATGGATTTTTGTTTAAGCAACAGAGAGAGAACGAATATATTGTAAGATGTACTTCAATGTATGTACTTGTTCAATATACATGCACCAATGACCCCCGATACCAACCAAAGACGAGCACAGCGAAACATCCCGCCACAGACAAGGAATACATTTACATGGAAGATCACACACAACAAAAGGGGTTTACAACGGTAATCAAAATGCATGCTGCTTACCTGTGAGTGAGTAGCTAAAGTCCTTACTCTTTATAAACCGCCTGAAACCCAGATCTCATACCTTTTACATAATCCGACGGATAGGTTTTATGGCACTCTATGCATCTCGCTGTATTGAATGAGCCATGTGCCTCTACCAACAGGTCGGGGTCTAGTCCTGCCACCCGCTCGAGGGTATCAATGTTTTGTGTGTAGTGTCGCTTCAGGTAGCCGCGGTCAGCAATCATCTTGGAAAAGTAGTGGGATAAAGTGGGCAAGAACGACCCTGGGTACAGCTCCTTCGCTAGCACAACAAAGGGCACGGGGTTTCTCTGTGAAGACATGGTTCAAATCGTGCATTGTCAGTTTCGAAGCTGTCAAGTGGCTCATTTGCTCGCTATTGAGGCTATATCATGGATACTAAACAACATGTATTCATCTCCAGTGAAAAACATATTCAAGTATTAAACCAGACATGAATGAGTACCATAAATACAGCCTATTTCACACCTTGAAGAAATCAATTTCGAATATTGCCTGAGGGTAAGGCAGTTTGTACTTCTGTAAGTTGTGGTATAGACCAGTTCCAGGACTTCTGAAATCAGGGATGCCGGCCGCTGTTGTAATTTTGATAAGGTCATATAGGAGTTTAGTATGGTAATTCGGAATAAGGGGGGGGGGAGAGGATTAGCCTAGTTGATCTCAACGATTTTTTTTCGCACAATACATACTAACCCAATTCAACAACAAAAAAAGGACCATCGTAGGCGGAATGCATATATTTTTAAAAGGAGAACCATTTCGTGTGGGGTAATAGCAAGTCAGGCACGCACACAAAGCACACGCCGACTCCGAGCAATCACACACAAAACGATGAATCAACTTCATCATTTGTTGAATTAATACAAAACAGCTGTATGATAAAATACATGCCAGACGACTAGATACAATCCGTAAAGCAAACGACCCAGCTACGACTAAGAACCCATACCAGTAGAGATGCCAGCACCAGTCACCATGATGATATTCCTACACTGTCCCGATTTGATATACCGTGCAATTCCAGAGAGGTCGAGCGTGACCAACTTGGACACCGGCTGGTCTTCTCGTACAAACGAGGTTTGTGCACTGATATTCTCCGAGAACATCCTGAACAAGCATTTCACTGTATATGAGAAGTGCGAGTTGCTAGTCAGAATCTTCGTCGAGCAAAGTGTATAGGGAGTATATGCTATACAGACCAGAGGCTTGTACAAACCAGGTTTGTGCGCTGATACTCTCCGAGAATACCCTGAATAAACTCTATGCACTGTAGCACTGTGTCTGGGGAGTACATGATCTTGGGTTCCGTTGTAGTGACCGCCGAGTAGATGAGTCATGCGAGAGATACGTGTTCGTAAAGCAGTATTTCAATTCACTACAAAGACACTGTGGTAGGTGCATTCAACATGCATCAGCTCGGCAGAATTGCCGAATGTGGGATATAGTAGATCTCAAGATCGAACGAAGCAAACCAATCTGCTGGTTCTGACATACTGAAACCAAATCCCTTTAAAACGCCTTCTCTCGTGCACTGGACTTAACAACTGGTATAAGGATTACATCGAGACTACCGCGAAGGCAGATTGTTACCTTCGTAAAGTGCATATTTCCACAGAGTTTCTTCATCCCAATTTGTCATATCTTCAGTCTGTTAAAGTGTGGGCATATAAAATATCAATGTACTGTTGCAGCTTCAAACTGTCGCGCTAAAGTGTGTAAGACTAGAATATTCATAGTGTTCAGTACATCGCACTGTGGCTGACTTAAATAGCATATCACTTTTACACGGATATTTGACATAGATACGCACGTGGTAACTGCAGCGGATGTATGTAGTAACTGATGAACCCGAATTGTATAATACATATATATATACACTCACTATAAACACATACTCACTACACACATACACACACAAACAAGCAAACAAACAAGCAAACAAGCAAACAAACAAACAATTTATAAATACACACACATACACACACACATATATATATATATATATATATATATATACATATATATTATAGTATAACAATATAATAATATAATAATATATGTGTGTGAACGCCAAAGGGAATACGTAGCCTACAGTACATCCATCCTAGCAAATATAACATGCAATTAAGCTGTAACACAGCATATCCAACATATTCACTCAACACAATACTTCGCTATAATGCAAATGTACCCCTTACCAGTGTGACAGTTAATTTGTCCAGCACCTCGATAGCGGTAGCTCCGTGGGCTCGTTGCTTGTTCAGCCACGCCAAAGGCCCGTTCTCGAATATCCGGGCTGTCTCAGAATCGACCGAAGAATCCGAATTCACGCTATAGTTACTATCGTCGCTGTCACTCTCGTCCTCGTCTCCTGCTTTGTTCTGCGCCTGGCGGCTACCGCCGTTGCTGGAGTTGGCAACTCCATCCGTGGTGCTTAAACCCTCGTTTGCAACTAACATGCTATTGATATTCGATTCGCATAACTCGGAAATATTTTCAGGAGGTGCTGTTGTGGCTGGTTGTCCGGTCTGTAAGTCAACATGGACGTCACCATTGGTAAAATGCGTGCTTCTGGGCGCCAAGCCGAGAGGTTCTTGTTCAACAACAGCTGAAGAGTGAGAGAAGAAAATATTTCAGTTGCGGTGGGCAAATGATGAGATGAGATGAGTTACGATCTAGAACTTGAAAGAACGATATTGATTGTAATGCATACGCACGTGTACATATGAGTTTTTTCTATCGCTACAAGACGAGACAATATATATATTTATATATATGTACATACATAGATATATACATACGTACATACATACATACATACATATATATATATATATATATATATATATATATATATATATATATATATATATATATATATATATATATATATATATATATATATATATATATATAACACACACACACACACACACACACACACACATATATATATATATATATATATATATATATATATATATATATATATATATATATATATATATATATATATATATATATATATATATATATATATATATATATATATATATACATGAACCAAATGAGAAGATATGTTACTTCGTACAAATAGTTATACCTCCAGAACGATCGCGCGTGACGCATTGCTGGCATCATAATTGAATAACACATGTACTTCCCTGACACTGATCACCAGTGTAGCTTAAATATGAGTGATAAGGAAACACAGTTAGAAAGCGTGTACAGCCTTCAGTAGCCTTACACAGTCTCAAGTACTACTAATATCCAGTGATTGAAACTATCCCATCCAACACAACAAATACCCTACCGGGCGAGCTCTCTGAAGAACCCACAGAATCAACCATTTGCATATCAATCTTCATCTTCTGCGTAGGGGTGGGCGAGTCAATCGGCGGCTCGGCTATAGCCACCGACAGTGACCGCTTGCGGTTGTTTAAAGCACTCGCCGATGAAGGCGACCCCAGCGAGTCAGCACTCATATCCTTCTTCTCTACCGAAGTGGATGGTTGTACTGTCTCCGTGGTACTGACATACGGCGACGGGGTTATCTGTACGGCGGGCGGGCTTTTCACCCTATCCGGAATAGTCTTCCATTCAGTAGCCAGGTGTGGATGTGTGTACACATCCTTAAGGTCTATGGGACTCGGACTATTGCGCTGCTGAATAGTCATAGACGAGAGTGCATTTGATGTGCTCCTGGGTGTTGCAGGTATAGGCGACGGTGCTACTGTCCTCGGATGACTGCCTACACTTGCACCTGATTCCAACTCCAATGTATTTGTTGGAGCCCCCATAACTCCCAGAGACGTACCAGAAGCATCTAAAGTACCTACTTGCATTGGCTCTGGTGTAGATGTATTTGCTACCGCCTGCGCAGCGTTGGCTTCTACCATAGGCACATTCGGCACACCAACCGTAGTGAGAGGAACTTCTGTATCCATATCATCGCCTCCAGAAGTCTTTACCTCCATTGGACGCATTTGAACACCACTTTTACCCGGGGCCTGTTGTGCGTCTCCTGCGCTGAGTGCTATCGCAGGCAGTCTGGTGTGGGATTGGGAATCAGATATTCCAGCCCTATGTGCACCTGATACTCGAGCTTCCTGTCCAACACCTCCATCCTTATGCACATTGGCTGCTTTACCTTCATGTACACTCCCTCCGACTTGTTTACTAACGCCGTGGACACTACTGTGTGACCCTCTATGCATCGAGGGCAGCGAGTTGTGGTGCGAATGTGCGTGCGGCAGCGATGATTGTGATGAAATGTGTGTGGCACAGATGTGTCTTTTGGCCGGGGGGTACAGCTGTGTCGAAGCATGCATTGGTTGCTGGCACATCGGCCTTGACTTGTCTGTTGATCCCCATGCCAGGTAAGGGGGATGTACTGGCTTCACGTTCCATATTTGTATGTATAAAACTATATAAATGTACAAATATATTGGATTATCAAAAGGGGGATGTTAAGTCGAGGTTTATCTACCTTAATAGTACCAAAAGAAAAGACACTACTGTTAGATGGTTTGATAACTGGTCTGTGCTGAGATAAGGGCTAAGAGCCTCAGCAGTGCTTCCCACTGCCCCACTAAAACAAGGTAAGCATATCCCGAATAGTACTATTAAGGACGTATATAATAATACCGTATGTTACACAGTTATTTTGCAAATCTGTATTATCGATTTACGCGATTGATTATAGATTGTAATAAAATATACCGGCTTTAGTGTATTACAATTTTATACTGTACCTCAAGGTTGGTTCTATTAATAGAATAGAAATGCCATAGATAATGCTGTAGGGTAATTGGAACCCAAGTGACGCAAATATATATATACGGCATTATGGATGCGATGCTACTGTTGTATTTGCATGCGTCAGTCGTCAGTCGTCACTATTAGACTGATCATTACCATCACACTTTGTATTCTATGCCTCCTGCCAGAGGGGCATGTTCTATTTATATCGCAGCATCCATTCATATGTAGAAAGAGTATTGCGCAAAGTGCGACTGAAAAATAAGGAGAACATTGAAATACGATACTTCAATTGTTTGTTTCG
>LUCW03000179.1:40000-59483 GCA_001586965.3 Sphaeroforma sirkka
GGAATATGTGGTTGACATCTACCTACCGCAGTGAAATAGGCCTCGAATCTTTACAGCCTTACGATAGTTGCTTCCCTGTAGCACCATAGAGTTGTATTGGGAGTGTTCACTTAGAATGTCTTTTGGGCATATGTGCCTGCTTGATTACGAATGTCGTCTTGCTCGCATAACTGTCAATGTAGTACACTTCCTTCCGAAAACAATGCACAGTTCGCTACATGCAATCAAGATTCTCTGTCAATTCAAAATTGAGATTCCTTTTGAATCAAACTCTGTTTTTTTTCTTTTTGTCGAAACATCTGCATCATCGTCAATAAATATTCTCGTGAGAATTCTGATTATGCGTATGTATAACCTCCGAATCCTCAATGGCACACAACCATACCTGTCGATCGATCCGTGCATGTTCTCCACACCCACACAAGCTGCCTGATACGTTTACTATTCTCATCGCTCTTGCCGCCTTATGTACAGGGGTATAAACTGTTAGCGGCACTCACCTTGGAAGCAATCAACACCGTCTTGACTAAAGTGGAATTTGATAGTGTTAGGAATGAGCTGTACGGCCACCACGAAACGGAGCGCCGGGACTCTCTTCTGGGCGGAGTAAGAGCCGAGAGTAAGGAGGAGGCGAAAGTGCTTGACTTAGACTCTAACTCCGACGCAGATAGTGACACAGAATTACATGCTAGCAAGGATAAGTAATCGGTGCTTAAGATATACAGCAATATATAGATATATATATATACA
This sequence comes from Sphaeroforma sirkka, assembly GCA_001586965.3. Taxonomy (NCBI): domain Eukaryota; class Ichthyosporea; order Ichthyophonida; genus Sphaeroforma; species Sphaeroforma sirkka. Next base: position 40,751 of record LUCW03000179.1, read on the forward strand.
TAAATATGTTGTATAATATATATATATATATATATATATATATATATATATATATATATATATACATACATATATAATTGTATATTGCTGGTAGTTAGAGTGGCGGGATAGTTGTGTTCAGGATCACACACACACAATCAACTCGGCCTGCGAATATTAAGTGCTACTATTTGATGTGTATCATAAATACCCACTGCGTTTGCAGATAAATAGAACCACCATCTACCACCGCTGGTGAAGAATATTTTATCTTTTCGTATTGAAAATATGTGAAACTTGACGTGCAAGCGATAAATCTCCACATACTAAACCACAGTAACGAACTAAAGTATTCTAAAACGGACACCATACTTGGATAAACGGAAAAAAAAATCTAGTCTGAAGCTGTTTGCTCAGAATACCACTTTCAATATACATATAGATACTTATGGGGGCCTTTTCAGTTTTTACTATTGAACTGGGTACGATCTCTGGCAATGAACATTCGCAAGCCATGCACCGGTTGGTTGAGCATTGTAATTGTAAGCCTCGTCTTATATTCTTGCTGTTATCGTCGCCTCGTAGACACACGCCAGCCCAATCGCGCTCGATATCTCTTTAACTATACCAAGGTTGTGACGCAAATTTGTCAATGCATGGGGTAGGTAGATGAAAGGGTACTGCTAGAGAAATAGTATTCGTCTTAACCAAGATTATGTGTGCTAGGACCCAGTCTTGTGTATGTGTGGCAACAACGCAGCTTTGTATGTATGTGGTAAGCGTGTTAAACCGCATGTGTATGGGCAGTAGTGTGCAATATGTGTATATGTGACAGTACACGATAGATGTGTATTTGTATGATGCATATGTATGGTATTGTAGCGTGCAATATGTGTATATGTGTCAGTACACAATCGATATGCATGTATGTTGCCTATGCATCGTATCGAGGTCTGCAATATTTGTTTATGTGATAATACACGATGAATGTGTATGTATGTTGCATGTAAATCGTATCGTAGTAAGCAATATAAATATGTGGCAGTACACGATAGGCGTGTTTTGTGTGTTTCGCATCGTAGTATGCAATATAAATATGTGGCAGTACACGATAGGCGTGTTTGTGTGTTTCGTATCGTAGTATGCAATATAAATATGTGGCAGTACACGATAGGCGTGTTTGTGTGTTATGTGTGTTTTATTCACGCTCCACACAACTCGTAGGGGCATACGAATTTTTGCTGTACGAGAGCATACAGACAATTAAAACCTAACGATATAGCGTTATCAAAACGCCAGCAATATAAAGCACTCTAGTATATCTATATTCGAGTACAAATCTGCGTGCAATTAGAATACAATATATATATATATATAAATGCACACACACACATATATATATATATATATATATATATATATATATATATATATATATATCCATATATGAATATGAATTTGCGTACAATGTGCATACATACATACATGCAAAAATAGATATTGAACGCTATACATGTACAGATACAAAACGCCAACATACATGTACAGATATAGAAAGCCAATATATCTATATTGATTTATGGTTTGCGTACATACATACATGCACGGACGTATAATACAGGCCATAAAGCAGAAGCTTTGTAGTCCAGCGGAAAAGAAACTTAGAATGCAAAATTCCAAAACAGCGTTCGATTCCAGTTGTTCGTCTCTTAAAGTTTACGACATCCTCATTTGATAAACAGTTTATTTCAGGTTTCCTATACATAGTACGGTACAATCCGCGGTAGTGCCAAGCGAGTGAACCAGCATCCGAGTTACTGCCAGATGGTAAAATCACCATCGGGCCTAGTATCTGGGGCTTAAGCTGGGCTTGCAATTCGCACAGAAGGATGGGGACAAGTGGAGGGGGAAACGGGAGAGTAGTATGAGTAATCCGCAATACAGTTCTGTGAGTATATGCAGGCTGTATGCGTAACTATGTGTATAACTATCCAATCTCAACCCACACTCACACTGCCACTACGGTAGACGCTAACCTCAACCTCAACCAAATCCTCACTCAGACATGCTTACATACACCACACCTTCTGTAACTAACCTGACAACCCACACATTGCCTCAGACACATCCTTACACATGAAACACCCCATACACTACCCAACATAGCTACCACACGTCGCTACGTCCAATACACCACACCTTCTGCGCGGTGAACGTGACCTTGACCTAGTTCGTCTGGGGGGTGGGCTGCGCGAGCGGTAGCCGTCAGGCGACCTCCGTCTGGGACTGGGAGAGCGTCTGCGGTACGGACTAGGCGACCGACGCCTGTACGGACTAGGGGAGCGGCTACGCCCTCTACCCCCGTAGCCTCTACCACGATCGTCTCTACCGTATCTGCGGTCGCCGTAGCCACCGCCGCGACGGTCGCCGCCGTAGCCACCGCCGCGCCGATTGGGACACTCGCGCGCGAAGTGGCCTATGCGTCCGCACTCGTAGCACTCTGAGTCACTGGGCCCGCGGCCGCGGCCACCGCCGCGGCTGTTGCTGATTTCAACGCCTGTGGGTGTGTGGGTAAGGTAGGGTGTTGGTAGGGGTGTGTAAGGGAGAGCGAGGAGAAGTAGTACGGACTGGTGGTGTACGTAGACGGGAGGTGAAGGAGACTGGCGCTCGCGAGGAGCCAGAGACAACAGTATGTTGCTGATTAGGATCGTAGAAGAAATGTCCGAGTGTATATATAAATATACCACAGAGCTGGTGAACATACGTGAAAACCGCACGCATATATCGAGCATATGCAACGACGAACACAACATATGCTGTCTTCTTCCGGCCTTCGCGGGTTTGATGCTCAGTACGTGTGGCAATAGATACAAAAAAACGCTTCGAATGCGTTGCAAGCTGAACACTTACAATTATGTCCTCATGTGTCTTATACACAAAAATAACAAAAGAGTCATCGAACGCAGACAACTATAGGATTCATGTCACGACAGCGCGACCTTTATTTCGCAAAAAATATTGCTCTACGCACCGCAGAATTACAAAGAACAATCTCAACAGTCAGAGTGAACGAGGAAAACCATACTCTTTCAGCCGAGATGCGTGATGTAGTGCTGAGCGGTACATTCGGAATGCTTGATAGGCACACGAGTAACGCAGACGTTGTAGTAGGTAGACGCAGATGTATAACGATGACAGTTCGTGACGCGAAGTAGATGCTTCAAGGTGGTGACGAACGCGTTGCTAAGCGACGGCGTGATCAGGGTGACGGGTATGGTATCAAACCGATGTGTATATCGGTGCTCGTGACGTGCAGACAAGCCATGCGATGGCAGAAGACAGACGAAGCACGTGGTAGTTGTGACGCTATACACTTCTCAGTTGGTTCATCACTTGCGATCAGCTGGTGTGCTCTGCTGCACTCAACCGAGCCTACAACGCAAACGCTGTGAGGCCTTTCACACTGTACTTCGAAATGCGCTGTTCCATTCCACTTGATTGGGGGTGCTACTAGTGAGTTTATACAACATAACAAAACGTATACGACATGGGCACATACTGAGCGACGAGGAACGGTAAGCAAAAAAACGGTAAGCAAACAACGAAGCATGAAGGTACCAGCGTTTGACATATAAGAGTTTTCAAACCGCGCAGATATAGACTAGACAACCGCATCAAACACAAAACCTTAATTTCTATGGCTATGCATGTCCACTTCAACCACCTGCGGAAAAGAAACTTAGCAACTGAGCGGCTTTTTTTCCTCTATGACTGGGTCACAGCACACAGAAGCACCGCAAAGCACTTTCTATAAAAAAACATATACCTTCAACCACGTCATAGACAATCCACTTATATCTTTAAACATTTAAACTTACGAAGCAGTTTTCCGTTATGTTCTCGGTCGTGCAGCTCCTTCACCGCGTCATCGGCGTCGCGCGAGTCCTCAAACCAGATAAATCCGAATCCTGGGGGATTGCGGGCGATCCAGATGTCATTAACACTACCAAAAGTTTCAAACATGTCACGCAGGTCACGCTCTGAGGCATCGTGCTCGAGGTTACCCACGTACACCTTGGTTCCTTTGCTATCTCCCATGCTTGCGTATGGCTTTCGCTAGTATGTCTGTACGTAATCGTAGTAGTAGTACGTGTAATGTATATGTGGCTGTATGAACATGGTGTGGCGGGCAATTTATTTTCCAATCGCGAGAGAGTCTCAGCAGAGAGAGAAGTTGAGAAGTTGCGTGAAATCGAAAATTCAAAGTCTACTACTTTGTAGGTATCATCAGCTGTTCGGTACCGACTACTAATCTCATTATTTTGCGACATTCTTTTCAGCTGATTTTATATACGAGATTACGGATATAAATATGTCGCAATTCGTTCTATGTGCGAAGGGGATTAGAGAAAATTTTTCGGAATATAAGCCTCAAGACCGTCGGGGCCCAAAACACGTTTTTTCTGACATTTTCTAAGAAAAGTAGAAAACACGCACACAAATACACACATCAATACACCTACAACACACCTCGCTTACAGCCACAGCGTTAGTGTCGCTACCTAACACGCATACGATGTGGGTCGTAGCACTGTATAGCCTAATTAGACTACGTTCTTTCCAGTGAGCACATCGGATTTCTCATACGATGTAATTAAGCCCCACTTTTTGCCATCAGAAGGCGAGATCACTTTGCGCTCCGATCACGTAGTGAACTATTTTTATCTAAATATCATCAGGTTTCACACTAGCAACCATGTCGAGTACAAGGCGCATCTCACAGAAAGAGAAAGCGTTCAAGCAGAGTTGTATATGTGAACTGAAAGGATGTTTGAATCGTACTGCTCGCAAGATTAGACTACCAATGAGTGATGATGCCATTGCGCTTCGATGGATAAAAATAATACAACCAAACGGAAACGAAGATACATGGTAGAAGGCTATGGCCAAGCGCCGAACGTTACATAACAATGCATTTATCAACGCTCGACACTTCCCCTTACAGCAACTAGTGAATAGAAGTAATGGTATACTCGTCGGTCTTAACGCCATGCCTAAACTGATGCATCAATGGAACGCAAATCGGAATATACTTCAAGCTGTGCAGGGCAAAACTGCAAGGGTACAGTGTATATGTACCAACGAAGATTCCGTGTGTGGTGAAGATCTACGCCACAGAGATTATTTTCTTGTTCCCTGTGGCCAAAGATATAGAAAGAGGGCAATAAGCTGGGTAGAAATAGTTCTGCGCGATCAGAAAAAAAAGAAACAGATCATATCCGACTTAAACGATCACACATCAAAAAGGAAGTATCGCATTGCTAATCATCACTTCCCCACTGAATACATTAAGAACAATGAGAAACGAAAGACTCGTACCCAGGGCTATGCCGTCGTTTACTCCAGTTCACTTACAACCGAAAACAACGTCTAGATCTACAATTACACCTTCTGACCGAGCTTGCAAGCAGTTCTTACGTAGGATGGAATACTCACAGCTACGAGCAGTGGACGAAACACTGAAATAACACCATTCCATCGTACTGTTCATGAACTTCAGATACTCACACTGGAATAGACAGCCATGATGACACATAAGTCATCAGCATTCATAAACACTTGCAGAGATAGTGACAGCAAATGTTTGAAATACCTTGGGAAGAAACACTTTGAGCTAGTAGAACAATTATTTAAGATAATTGATTATAAGGGCAGATGTGAGAGTTTAAAGTTATGGGATGCCGTGTGTGTTAAGTGATGTAAGGACTTAGTAGCCAAAGACATGGTCAGAAGCAAGAACACTGAAGATGTAGAAGAATCGTCGCCACAAGATCCTACAACCAGAAGCAGCTATGATCAAATTGATACAAAGAATGGAGCAAATATACCCGAAAATGGAGATGGAATTGTGACAGAATCCTAAAGCTTGAATAAATACGAATGTTTATGAAACATCATTGATTCCCCTGCAATTTATTTCCTTTTCGATTGAACAGTAGAATGGTATCATCTTTAAGCCTCCATCTCGCACAGTTTTGGTCTCATCATACAATCTTAATCTCCTATATTCTAGCAATAGCTCTCTAATCTTTTCCTCTGCTATATCTATTGGTTGTGGTCTGAGACTCATAGGTGTCATTCTCCAGACATCGTAGCATGTCTGTGCCGCTGCAGATTGAATATCCTGATCAGCAATGTCGTGAAAGTCTCGTAACAAATTCGAGAACGGTTCATTCGCATTAATTGTGGCTATTCTTTCCTTAAACCGCCACATATTTTCCCCATCAGTGCTTCCCTTGGATCCGATTTCAAACATTCTCTTCGGCGCAGCTTTCACGTGCACACAGTTATACCTATAATGGCATGGTCACAAACCTTTATCTCTAGTACCTTTTCTCAAGGCCTTCACTGATAACATGCACTCTACATGTTCAATGACTACAGCTACGCGTTCCTTTGTCTTGAAATCTACACATACTTGTATTTTTAGCAATACTTTCATGTCTGTTTTGGTCATGGAGCGCCCAACGCTTGCACCAACGTAGAAATAGAATAAGTTATCCCCAGAGCTATTTTCTGCTATAGGATTGCCTAATGCAGCTGTGAATGTCACCGTTCTCTTTTCTTGGTGTACCGTCGAGCACACGGTAAGAGCCTTGCGTTTTTATTCAATATCAACTTTCTCGTGTTCAAGTGTTGCTTGTGTGTATTCAATCCAATGTAAGCTCTCTAATTGCGAGATGAGTGTCTTCTGGTGGCTGATGTAAACTTCGATGGAAATTACTAGGTTTCAAACTATAATAAACTAAAATACAATTTAGTCAGTTAATGTATTAACGTGACTTACGTTATTATGTCTATTTACAAATTAGGCAAGTGGTCATGAACACTTAGTACTTCTAGTGAAAATTATTCAATAAAGAACAGCTAGAGGTACGCCCTGTGTGATCGAGGATATTTAGGCTCTTAACAAGAGGCAGTCCCGATCATTCTTACACAAGCTACCACTGCTAAATCCTAACTGACTAAATTGTATTTTAGTTTATTATAGTTTGAAACCTAGTAATTTCCATCGAAGTTTACATATTTTTCAGTTATTTAGTAGTTACAGTAGTGTACTGCTTCTAGACTGTCTGGCATCGATTTACTATCCAGCAAATACTATGGCTAAGGGTACTTCTAAAGGCAAGGAAGCCGCGAGCTCTGAGCCTGCTAAGCCTGCCGAGGTTCCTGAGGTCCCTGTGGAAACACCTAGCCTGTCTGGAGTTGAGCCTGCCGAGGAAACTGTTGGGGAAGCAAATTCTGAGGTTGGTACAGAGGATTATTCTGAGGATGACTCGTCGGATCCTAAAGCCTTGGAAGAAGAGGTATCTACTACCGCGGAAAGGCTCGCCAGCGTCCGTGTATCACCTAGGAGTGAAGCTCAGGACCCCAGCTTGCCCCCTGACCACGTGCCGTCAAATATTGGGGATAAACGTCGAAAGGCTGGAAAATTTGTGGATACGAATGTCGGGGGCATTATAACTCCACATCTAAAGGACACTCCAGCACAAATCCGGCGTGAAAAGGAAGTATTGGACCTGTCCGAAAATTTCGGTTTCGCCATCGATGGAGAAGCCATTCCATTCAGCTCAAATCTTGGGGCCGAAGCTGAGGACGCCATAACTCGACAACGAGTGGTTGGATCCTCTCAATCTCGACGCCAATTGAACCGCACTGAAGCGCTCTTGAAGGAGCTAGCGGCAGCAGCAGTTGTGGACCCCTCTACCGTGTCCCACTTGGCTGATATTCTTCCTATACCGAAGAAGAAAAAAAATTCGGGCCGAGTTTCGAACCCGAGACCTACTGGTTTACCAGCCAGTACGTGTACCACTAAGCCAGTTACCACTGGTGAGAGAAGAAATATTTCAAAATTTAATCTCTATAGCTCTGATGCTACCATCGACCATCCTCTTGACAAACCTAACCCTGTCAGAGGATATGATCGTATGGAACTCGATGAGGCTTACCATCCTCGTAATATCGACCCTCATTTGCCAACTAACCCTGGTAATCACGATTTTGGCAATCGCTACACCAGTACCTCGTTAGAGAGTTCCCGCTCTAATCCTGAGGATGAGGAAGTGAGAACCAGACATACTCGTCTCAGGCTATTACGCTCTGGTATGAAAGTCCTTGAGGACCGTCTATTGAATGACTCTGACCTTGACGATAGGAAAGCGGATAACATTCGCTATCTAATCGATAACAAGAGAAAGGAAATAGACACCATCTTGGCACTAGCAGCCCGTAGCACTGAGCATGAGCCTCGTGAACACTTAGAACCAAGCTTTATAAAGCAGCTAGGTAACGCGCAGGCTGAGGTCGATTTCTCTACTAATGAGAGTACAGTGGAGACACTGAAGGCCTTCGACCAACTTAAGGAGTCTGCCAGCCTTAGGGATAAGCAGATGATGAATGCCTTTATTCATTTCTGTGAGCCAGGTGAATGGCGAACTATCTTGAAGGCTCATGAGCCCAACTGGAAAGCCCTACCCTGGCACCAGTTGCGTGATAATATACTTAACACCTTTTTTGAAGATGCACGTGACCGTGAACTTCTAGAGTCTCGCAAGTTCTTTGCGAACGATACCACTATTCGAGGTGCTCTAGCTCATATGACACATATGAATACTCGGATGGGTGGTCGTACCTATACTGGCGAATATTTATTAATTTGTCAGATGATGGAGACTCTGGGAGCTAACCTCTTTAAGAAAGTCAATGATGACATCATCGCCTATGGTGATTTGCGATCTATGCCTTGGTCTGTCTTTGAGAAGATAGTACACAAGCATACCAATTCCTCTACTAGAGTACTTAGTACCACGAGCTACACCCAGCCCACTAAGCGAAACGCAGTAGAGACTAATACTGCGCGTAGTACCAAGAAACCTCGCACTACTACTGGAGGGGGTACTGGCTCTACTTCTACCGAACCGAAAGGTGAAAAGAAGGTGAGAGCGCCTTGCAAGAAGTGTGGTTACAACCTCACAAAACGTAATGGCAAGTGGAATGGTAGACACGACCCTGTTAAGTGTGCACCAGGCAAGCCAGATTTTGGACACTATATGAAAGAGTGTGCTACTTGCAAGGGTACTAACGGTTGGCACAAAGAGGATTGCAAGGACTTACCGGACGTCCAAGTTAAGCACTGACAGTACCATATGTGTGCACTAGAGCAAGATTATGAAAAAATGTTCAATAAAATCCATACCAAAGGAGATGAACATATCTTTCAAGCAGTTTTCGTAAATGGAGAAAAAGTTATGGCACTATTTGATCCAGGGGCTGAAGTCTCTAAAAGCGAACTTGGCAATAATGTCATGCCAGCGGCTCACCAGCTGTGAATCAGGGTTTATATCTTTTAAGTATGTTAAAGACTTTTGATCACAGGCGATAGTAAAGTAACTTCCATAGAGGTAGTGTTTAAACTGTCTTAGCGCAGTAACTATAGCAAGGAGCTCTTGTTTAACGGTAGGGTAATTCCGTTGACTCTTATTATAACTTTTGCTAAAGAATTGTATGCAGCGCGGTTTACCATTTATCGTTTGGTAAAGCACTCCACCTACCGCTCGATCTGAAGCGTCGGTTGCTACTTGGAATGGGACACCATCCACAGGGTACTGCATGATGGGTGCGTCCATTACTTTACTTTTGACTAGTTTAAATGCATCATCACATTCTTTAGTCCAAAGCTTTCCCAAAGGTCCTTTGTGCAGCCGTAGGTGACTGAAAGGCTTTAAGTAATGAGAAAGATGCGGTACCGAATCCGAGAAGAAGTTAACAAACCCACACACAGAGTTCACATCTCTTCCAGTAATTGGTGTTGATAAATCCAACAGAAACTGTTTCTTGCCACGATCAATTTCTACCCCTCAAAAGATTGAGCATATGCAGAACGTTGTTTACCCCTATTTACTCGAGCACAAGAATCGTATCCTACATAAAGCGTATGACCGATGGAATAACACTAAGAACATTGTTCAGTTCAAAGTCGGCGATTACGTTAACATTATAAATCGAAACGCCAACGTTACCGAACTCTCTTCTAAGACGATAGGACCTTTTGTTATTTTCTACCATGATGAGAAGAGTGATACTTACGAAGTGAATAACATTGATGGTACTAGCGCAACCAATCTAGGCACTCACCGTATCCCTACCTCCGAACTCTCATTCGCTCGCTCATTTGATTCTGATGTACCAGTTATGGAGTCACAAGTCAAAGATATAATTGACAAAACATCCGAAGACGGTTACACTTACTACAAGACCCGTTTCATGGATGGGACAGTAGCTTGGCTAACCTCCGATGCATTTCGTGAATCTCGCGACTTTCTTCGTATCTTTAATAAGAAATGGAATAAGCGTTTACATAAGAACACACGAAATAAACGAAAAGGGTTTCCTCAGGTGACTACAAACCCTGACGGATCTGAAATTTCCTATTTGCCACCTACTTCCTACGTGACTAAACTTTCTGATCTGCTTACTAACAGTGCAGAAAATTGTTCAAACTTACTTACTAATGAAGAACAGCCTTTGGCTATTACCTTACCAAATAATAAACGTAAGGCGCCTACATCGGAAATGGTTACTGGACCAAATACTAAACGACATAGAGTACAACATGAGTCTTGAACTCGTACATATAGGCACATACTTACTCGATAAGTCATGACCGAAACCGTTTTTACTTTGGTTTTCGCTTTACCAACTAGATCGTATCTTAACGTACGTTCGTAGTTCTAAAAGCTACTGGGGGCTATGTAGAAATACGGCCTCCGGTCAGTCTAAAATATCAAGATCAATTGAGATAATGCATTGGTTTTTATTTGTATTTTAAATAATTTAGTACAAGCTCTTTTTCCAATATTTCCAAAGTGTTCTAAATTCACTTTGATGGCTCCAATAGCCTGAGTATTTGGTATGACTCATCTACTTGGACCTATTTGAGACATTAGTAGATGTAGTATATTATAAACTAAATTTTATAATCTCCGAACTACTACTTATAGATTTTGGTCCTCCCACCAATCTCCAAAATCCAATAAGTCTTTTTCTTTTTTTAACTTTTCTTCAGATGGAACTTTATTTATATCAGCTAATGTATTAACGTGACTTACGTTATTATGTCTATTTACAAATTAGGCAAGTGGTCATGAACATTTAGTACTTCTAGTGAAAATTATTCAATAAAGAACAGCTAGAGGTACGCCCTGTGTGATCGAGGATATTTAGGCTCTTAACAAGAGGCAGTCCCGATCATTCTTACACAAGCTACCACTGCTAAATCCTGACTGACTAAATTGTATTTTAGTTTAATATAGTTTGAAACCTAGTAATTTCCTTCGAAGTTTACATCCAACTGAACTACTCAATGATTGCGTCAGTGTAAACTACTTAGCAGTCTTTCAAGTCCAACCCCTGTGCGTACGCGATAATCACTTTGACCAAATCGTGCACATAGATACACAACAGAAAAGAAGCCATGTTTCCTGTACTGTTCGTGGAAGAATTCCACTTTGTTGCCTTCTTTCTCAACTTGTTTTCGCTCGCAAAACTGTTCCCATGTATCTGAAAGATGCTCTTTCACAGTAGGAAGATGCAAGATATTCATCACTTCCTTTCACCAGCGTGAATCTAGTATGAGGTTGTTGCCACCTATCACCAAGTAATCTATATCGTAAGCGAGTATGTACTTGATGAAGCCAATACGTTGCAAGTGCACCAGCTGCTGTTCAGCTTCTGTCGGCCAAGATGTAATGTATTCCCATCTTTCTGAATAAACGCATATTATAACGTGCAGCTACAAGATAATGCGAAGCAACGCATACTCTACACGTTGCATCTAAATTAAAATTGTCTAGTTCCTTTTTGCTCATTTTGCTGTCCTTAAACTTCCTCACGATTTCGTACTTCTTTTCACGAGAAAGAGACCGACTCCGGTTAACGAAATTCCCTGCAATGCGGTGTCCATCGAACACGCATATAGGTGGGTGCGTGGAACTTCCCCACTCTATGATCAGATTCAGGCATCCCTCTATGTGTAGCAAGAAGGAGTCCCAGTCATCATACACCACTATACTTCTCGCATGCAGCGATAAATGGGTGTGTATAAGGAACGACATATCAATTCCAACACTACCCGATACATCATTACTGTTTAGTTCAGTCATATACGGGCGTACGAAGCTCATAAGATCCTCGACACCGATGCTGTACAAAGTTGATCTCGCCTTCTGATGGAAAAAAGTGGGACTTGATTGTGTCGTATGAGAAATCGGATGCGCTCACTGGAAAGAACGTAGTCTAATTAAGCTATACAGTGCTACGATCCACATTGTATGCGTGTTAGGAAGCGATACTAGCGCTGTGGCTGTAAGTGGGGTGTGTATTTGTGTGTGTTTTTGTTTACTTTCTGATTCTATTATTAGAAAATATCAGAAAAACGTGTTTTGGGCCCCGACGGTCTTGAGGCTATATTCCGAAAGATTTTCTCTAATTTAATTATATAGGGGATGATATTGTGATGATTACAAATTAAATTTTTTTTTCTTTAAATGTTCTTTTACAGATATTTTCAAAAAACGTCTGTATCGTAATTCGACCCATTTGTAGACCCCCATGGAGTCCCTCATCATAAAAAAACGTCCGAAATCGTTATTAGACCTTGTGGACCCTCCAGAGGTAATTATTTTCATAAGACCGCATTAGTATTGTCTTTTTTTACAAAACAGAAAACAAAAGCAAAAACCAATCCAGAGGCGCGCAGGATCCCATTACAAAACGCTATTCTTTTGACCTATTTGTCGACCCTAGTATACAGTGTATGTGTACACATGTATATATGTGTGTACACATACGTGTGTGTGTGTATATGTATGTATATGTCTGCGTGTATGCGTCAATATACATATATAAACATATATATGTAAAAACATGTATATATATAAATATGTGTGTATATGTATATATGTATGTATGTATGCATATAATAATGTATGCATGTAAATATGAATAATATTATAAATATATGAATTTTATAGTATATATATATATATATATATATTATACCAGTATGTATGTATGTATGTGTGTGTATGTAATTATATATATATATATATATATGCATTGGTGTGTGTATGTCGGCATGTATGCATGAATGCAAGTATGTATTTATTTATGTATGCATGATGCATGTATATATGTATTTTGTATACATGCATGTATGCAATGTATTTTGTATATATGCATTATATATATATATATATATATATATATGTATATATATATATATGAATATATACTGTATATTTATTTAACTACATGTATACGTGCATATAATTATGTATGTATGTATGTATGTATGTATGCATGCATGTATGTATTTATGTATTCATGTATGTATGTATGTATTCATGTATGCTTGTATATATGAATTATATATATATATATATATATATATATGTGTGTGTGTGTGTGTGCAACCCATACATATATATATATCTGTGCGCGTGTGTGTGTGAGTGTACTTGTTTCATAATTATCAAATCGTTACACATTAAAGGCTTGAGTGTGAGTATAACTACGACTGAGACTTAAAGTTGAGCGTGAGTGTGAACAAAATTAAAAGTGAATGTAAGCGTGAGTGAGAATGTGAGTGAGTGTGAGTGTGAGTGTGAAAGTGCACGTGAGTAAGAGAGAGAGAGAGAGAGAGAGAGTGTGTGTGTGTGTATGTGAGTGTGTATACGTGCGTGTATTTCATGATGATAGGGGGCTATCTGCGTTTACTGGTTGAGACATCTTTACTACTTTTGGTCTGAATATGAACAAATATATTACCCCTATGATTTTACGCTTTCAGTCTCCGCGGCTTCCCAGCCGTGATTTATTGTTTTATCAGTGATTCTATAACCCAGTTCAGTACTGGCTATAGCCTATATATGTACTCTATGTATTTTTTTTAGAAAGTATTGATTTATATTATTAAAAAGAAACAGAATAACAGACGTAAGGGTTTTTTGTTTTTTGTTTTTTATTAAAATAAAAGAAACATTTTTAGTTCTAAATTATACAACAAGACGAGAGAGGGCTATCTTTATTTTTAGTTTCCAATAATAATTAGTTCCCAATTTATTTCTGAAGACTGAAAAAATAAAAATATATAAAATACACGCGTTAAAACGTTCAACAAAAAATTATTTAAAATTTTGTCAATGGTCAATGACGACAATACATGCTCTCTGGAAAAAGTCAGCAGATGTATGTAAGGAAGTGGTTTTATAGTATATTTGTTTTTCCACAACAAGAGGAATACATGGCCTTCTTCTGAAATATACAGAAGGCTACGAGGAATATTTGTAAACAAATGAAATGGAGAGCAAGTATATTAATTGCGTTAAAACGTATTGGACTGTTAAGTTTCAGCACAGGTCTATTTAGTTGCCTGGGATTAACTGCGGGATTGGAGTTCGGACGATCTATTTCTTCTATTTCTGGTTTTACAAAAACAGATAGTTTGAAAAAACGAATACGTATTGTTTCTGGGTGCATAGTAAATAGTAGTAATCATAGGCACTTTTTTTTTTCAAATTATGAGAAAACGTAATCAACTTCCAGATCTTATCACTACCAAATCAGGTTCGCACCCGACAAACTATCCCAATCAAATCATTTCTTCTCAGCACACTCCATTAGTCTCCAGAGACTTCAATGCGAGCTTGATAATCATCCAACATTCACGTCTGTGCGCCGCAACCGGGAGATGGTTTGCTAAAAAAACAAATTTGAAAAATATCAAGATGATAGGCTGTATAGGTTTCGAACTGTTGGGAGGTGAAAGTTACCAGGTAGAGAATATATCCTGGCGAACCTATTTATATAAATAAACATTTCATTCGCTTGTCCGAGTCTCCGAGACTGATAGATATCGTATTAGCATCCCGTGGGTAGTATCGCCATTGCTGAAACTAACATTCGAACCACAGGGAAGGAGCCAGGGTGATCGATAACAAGTATTTTTAAACTTCTCCCTTGAAAAAAAATAGAGTTGGTCTGGTCGAAATAATATCTATTTAATAATGTACAGCGGAGAGAAGACACCTCAAGCCTTCTAAAGTAGTAAGCTAAGAAAAAAACACATTCAGTTCTATAGTATCTACCCCATTTTATGAAATTCGGCGATAATATCGAACAGTAACATTTCATACAACACTATTTAGACTAAAACAACACAGTCAGGGAGAATCAGTAGAAAAATGGCAGCTATCTTCGAAGCCTCGGGCAAGATCAAATCTGATGGTCCCATTAGACAATGGAAAAAGTATCACTTCTGTTTATACGAAAACTACATAATCTCAAAGGAAAAAGAGGTATGCATGAGAAAAAGTAAAATGGACGTATAACTTAATGGTACAAAACAATAAGAAGATGTGATAAACTTGTAGTTCAACTACCTTATATCTTTACATAATAATATATATACCATATATGTATAGCCATATGGTTATGTATGTAATATGTATATATAATAATAATGTATGTATGTATATGTAATAATAGCAATGTGTTGTAATATGTGAACAAGTGTACATGTCTATATATAGATCTAATAATATATATATGTATGAGGATAGATAATGTATGTATGTATATATGTATAGATATGTAATAATGTTGCAGTATGTTTGGGTTCAAGCGCATATGCATGTAAGCCATGTTAATATGTAATATGTAATGTTATTGATGATATAATATATGTATGTTTATGCGTGTATGTTCATGTATGTATGTATGCCCAATAGATATATATATATGTATATATGTTTTGTCATGTATGTGATATGTAATTTATGTATCAGACATGTATGTATATGTATGTATATAATATGTAATATGTGTGTGATGATATGTATGATGTGTTTTAATGATGCACGATATTGTATATATATCATGACATGTAATAATACGTATAATAATAATAATGTATATAACATAATAATAATAACCAATAATGTATAATAATGCATAATATATATAATAATGATGATGCATATGATGATACGTGGCCATGTAATAACCAATGTGTGTATGTGATGATGTCAATGACGTGTATGTGTGTGCAATGTGTATGCATGTGTTGTGTGATAATGAAATAAAATGTATTGTGCATGTGTGCATGTACGTATTGTGAATATGAATACAATATATGCATAATATGTAATGTAATATAATAATAATACCAATAATATGTAACGTAATGGATGACCATGAATATATGTAATATATGCACGCACATGTAATAATAATAATACAATAATATGTATGGATAGCGTAATAATAATAATAATAATAATAATATAATATAATGTAATAATATGTAATAATATAACAATATTGTATAACATAATGTATGTATGTAAATATAACGTCTTAATAATATATGTGTATAATTACATATGCATGTGCGTATCAGGATAAAGATAATATGTAATAATATACATGTAATAATAATATGTAATAATGTTTGTATGTGGATGATGTGGGTTGATTGTGACGATTAGTAGAGATTTTTTTTCATAGATATAGATGCGTAATAATGTATGTAGTAATATGTAGCCAACTAATATGTAATAATAATATGGACATGTACCACATGCAATACATGCAATAATATGTTTATGTATGTAATATAATAATATGTAATAATAATATAGCCAATGTGTAATGTAATAATATGTATATATAACTGTAATAATATGTATAAGGTAAGGTTATGGATGTCAATAATATGTAATGTGTAATAGTATATGTGTATGTATGTATATGTATAACATAATATGTATAATAATAATAAGCCCAATAACAACTCATATGGAAATAATAATATGTGATAGCCAATAGCCCAGCATAATAATAATAATAAAGTCATGTCTTAATAATAATATAGCCTGTATATGTAACAATATGTAACAATGATGACAATAATAATGTATGTATATGTAATAATATGGATCCGGTTGAGAGCGGTAGCAATAATTGAGTTACATATGTAGCCAGGGATGTAGTAATGTATAGATATGTAATAATAATGTAGCCAATAATATGTATATGTAGCATAATATACATATATGTAATAATAATAATATAATAATAATAATAATATGTATAGTATGGATAATGTGTATGTATAATATGGAACATTAATATACATATACCTTGGATAATATGTACACATGTAATAATATTATATGCGGCAATAATATGTATGTATAATAATAATAATATAATATGTAATAATAATACTAATATATATATGTATTATATGTATAATAATAGATTATTGCTTGATTTGAGGATGTTTGGCATTGAGTTGCTGGTTTGTATGACAGTATGTTGGTGTGTAACTGTAGTATGTTATATCAATATGTTTATGCGTATGTGTATGTAATAGCCATAATATGTAATGTAATAATATGTCATGTCAATAATGTTGTAGTGTGTATTGTGTGGCATATGTGTATGTATGTTAATCCTGTATATAAGTTAATAGATATCCTATAATATAATATGTAACAATAAGCATATGTATATGTAATAATAATATGTATGTATAACCAATAATACCATAATAATTTATAATAATATGTTTGTAATAATAATGGAAGATATGTTTTGTAATAATATGTTTGTATTAATAATATATCAATATGTTTGTTATTATACATGTAATAATGCGTACTTTTGCGCGCACTGTTGCGTAATGTG
This sequence comes from Sphaeroforma sirkka, assembly GCA_001586965.3. Taxonomy (NCBI): domain Eukaryota; class Ichthyosporea; order Ichthyophonida; genus Sphaeroforma; species Sphaeroforma sirkka. The sequence goes on from LUCW03000179.1 coordinate 58,541, forward strand.
TATGTAGCCAATGTTAATAATGTCATGCATGCATGTAATGGCGTAACTAATAACTAATATATGTAATATTAATAGTAGTAATAATATCGTTAATAAATGGCATAGTTAGCCAATATGTGTGCTGCAATATTAATAGCACCATTGTACTATGTAACCAATAACAATAATGGCATGTAGCCAACCAATAATACAATAATAACTCAACAACATGTATATAGCCAATAATAATACAGTAATGTGTGTATGTAATATGTTTTTATATATGCAAATATGTTTGTAATGTAATGTGTAATATATAGTAATAAATAATGTGTAATAATGTCCAATAGCCAATGTTGATGATAATATCCTTTGTTGATGATGATGATATTAAAATGATATTGATGATGATGATTGATGTGTTTTGTTATTGTTGATGTTGATACGTGATTGTTGTGTGATATGTTTGCGTATGCACGCTTAAATAATGGTGTTTCTTTGCTTTAATGATTCTACAGTTGTTGCGTGGATTGAGCATGTGTGCTTCATTATTTGCGTTATGTTTGTTTTGACTATATGGGTTTGCCAGCTGTCTATGTAATACGTAATATGTATGTATATATGTATCAATAATAATAATAACTCAATATCAATAATAATAATAAGCAATAATAATAATAATAATAACATAATAGCCAATATGCATGCACAACTCTACACATACGCTTGTAATTGGCATGCAATATAATAATAACGTAATGCCATGGGTACGTAATAGCGTAGCATGTCTCAATTTAATATCAATCAATACGTGGCCAGTGGCCGTGGTACATTAAATTGACGGTGTGTTGATGGCTCATGACTGTAATAATGTGTGATGACGATGATATTGTGTGTGTGGTATTGGTAATACGTTTGTATGTATGTATGTAATAATAATATGTAACTTGTAATGTGGTAATGA
>LUCW03000180.1:0-5000 GCA_001586965.3 Sphaeroforma sirkka
GACAAGTGTTCTTTGCTAAAGATACTATACACTTACTTGGCTACAAAGTATCTGCAGCAGGGGTAGAAATTGATCCTGGCAAGAAACAGTTTCTGTTGGATTTATCAACACCAATTACTGGAAGAGATGTGAACTCTGTGTGTGGGGTTTGTTAACTTCTTCTCGGATTCGGTACCGCATCTTTCTCATTACTTAAAGCCTTTCAGTCACCTACAGCTGCACAAAGGACCTTTGGGAAAGCTTTGGACTAAAGAATGTGATGATGCATTTAACCTGTGATCAAAAGTCTCTAACATACTTAAAAGATATGAACCCTGACTCACAGTTGGTGAGCCGCTGGCATGACATTATTGCCAAGTTCGCTTTTAATATAACACACATACCAGGAATACATAACCATCTTCCTGACATGCTCTCTCGACTTGTGCCCGACTACCAGAAAACAGTCAAGGAGTTATTAGCAACCGATTGGATGCTAAATAAGAAATGGTTTAACCTCGCTCAATCACGATGGGGTCCATTTACTGTTGATATGTTCGCCGCAGAACATAACAAACAGGTTTCTGAATATAGGTCGTTGACTCATCCTAAAGGTGATGCATTTCAGCTTGACTTATCAAAGCATAATGCGTGGGCTAACCCACCTTGTCAACTTATCGCACAGTTGATAAATTATGTTAATATTACTAAATCTACCATTACGCTGTGTTGTCCCTTACGCAACTCCGACCCATGGATACGTGATTTAATTAATATGATTCAAGACGAACCTATTTATGTCGACCGTGAAACCGACACGTTCTTGTATCAGGGATCCTATTCTATTAAGAAGACACCTTGGAAACACACCATTGTTTGTCGCATCGGTCCTGCAGGTACCACTAAGTGGAAACCCTCAACCGAATTCTTAGCTAAACTAGAGGAGTCTAAAGAGTTTGAACAAAAGCTCAAGACTCGTACAACACATGCACCCAACAAGATTGCAGTCGAGGTAATGCCGATTGAAACGGCATTAGATCGTAAAAACATGGAACTAGCTAAGGCCATGGATCAAAGACTCAAAACTCTAAGAGAACCTGAAGCTCGCACTCAACTACTTAAAGCGCTGCTTAAAGAACAGCCAGGAGTTGCGAAACAACTGAAGAAGATACTTCAACAATCTAATGTTGTCAATTATGTATCTCAGGAGTCTGCCCCTCCTGATACTGAGGTTGCCCTTTCCAACAGGACTATGGTTCATCCAGCCAGCGTTACGCAGAATCTGACTGACTTAGAAGAGCTCGAAAGTAGAGTTAAAATTATACATAATTTAACGCATCGAGCATATGAACATACTTATAAAATGGCTATTCGTGCAGGGCTTGATCACCCGGCGCTGAAAGAAACCATACGTGAAGTATACCGACGCTGTACTGATTGTGAAAAGAACCAGATCAAGCGATACGGTTGGGCACCCCTAAAAAGTGTGACAGAAGACCAACCGATGCGCCGAGTCATAGTCGATTTGGTTAAACTCCCGCGATCCAAGCATACTGGCGATGTATATATCTGTCATTTCTTATGTGTGGCTTCGGGCTATAACTTGCTTTATGCAATACCGAACAAACGTCCACAAACAGTGGCATAATTATGCTATCACGTCTTTAATGACTTCGGATTCCCCCGAGTACTATGTTCTGATAACGGTAGTGAGTTTTGTACCGACGTAATGGAGGCACTTATACTCGTATCAGGCATGACTCATAGGCGTGGTGTTCCTTACAAACCTCAAACGCAGGGTGCAAATGAGACACGTCATAGAAAACTTAAGAAACTCTTGCGTACCGCACTAGACGACGTTGAGGATATGTGGCCTTATCATTTGAAATGGGTTCAGACTCAAATGAATAACTGCATGAATCCTCAAACTGGAACACTCCGTTTCACTATTTCTTTGGCCGCTATAGTGAATTACAAGCAACGTTTGATAAAACTGCGCCCGAGAAACACGCTACCCCGTGACGTTACCGAACTCTCTTCTAAGACGATAGGACCCTTTGTTATTTCCTACCATGATGAGAAGAGTGATACTTACGAAGTGAATAACATTGATGGTACTAGCGCAACCAATCTAGGCACTCACCGTACCCCTACCTCCGAACTCTCATTCGCTCGCTCATTTGATTCTGATGTACCAGTTATGGAGTCACAAGTCAAAGATATAATTGACAAAACATCCGAAGACGGTTACACTTACTACAAGACCCGTTTCATGGATGGGACAGTAGCTTGGCTAACCTCCGATGCATTTCGTGAATCTTGCGACTTTCTTCGTATCTTTAATAAGAAATGGAATAAGCGTTTACATAAGAACACACGAGATAAACGAAAAGGGTTTCCTCAGGTGACTACAAACCCTGACGGATCTAAAATTCCCTATTTGCCACCTACTTCCTACGTGACTAAACTTTCTGATCTGCTTACCAACAGTGCAGAAAATTGTGCAAACTTACTTACTAATGAAGAACAGCCTTTGGCTATTACCTTACCAAATAATAAACGTAAGGCGCTTACATCGGAAATGGTTACTGGACCAAATACTAAACGACATAGAGTACAACATGAGTCTTGAACTCGTACATATAGGCACATACTTACTCGATAAGTCATGACCGAAACCGTTTTTTACTTTGGTTTTCGCTTTACCAACTAGATCGTATCTTAACGTACGTTCGTAGTTCTAAAAGCTACTGGGGGGCTATGTAGAAATACGGCCTCCGGTCAGTCTAAAATATCAAGATCAATTGAGATAATACATTGGTTTTTATTTGTATTTTAAATAATTTAGTACAAGCTCTTTTTCCAATATTTCCAAAGTGTTCTAAATTCACTTTGATGGCTCCAATAGCCTGAGTATTTGGTATGACTCATCTACTTGGACCTATTTGAGACATTAGTAGATGTAGGATATTATAAACTAAATTTTATAATCTCCGAACTACTACTTATAGATTTTGGTCCTCCCGCCAATCTCCAAAATCCAATAAGTCTTTTTCTTTTTTTAACTTTTCTTCAGATGGAACTTTATTTATATCAGCTAATGTATTAACGTGACTTACGTTATTATGTCTATTTACAAATTAGGCAAGTGGTCATGAACATTTAGTACTTCTAGTGAAAATTATTCAATAAAGAACAGCTAGAGGTACGCCCTGTGTGATCGAGGATATTTAGGCTCTTAACAAGAGGCAGTCCCGATCATTTCTTACACAAGCTACCACTGCTAAATCCTAACTGACTAAATTGTATTTTAGTTTAATATAGTTTGAAACCTAGTAATTTCCATCGAAGTTTACAATTCCATCAACTACAAATATATCAGCCTCATAGGAAATACTTTTCCTTTACTTGGCAAGGTAAGAAGTACCAGTTTAAAGGTGCACCTGAAGGCTTACACATGTTACCTTCTTTCTTCCAACAAGTTATGATGGAACTATTTGCGGACCTGTCGTATAACGTATCAGTCTATTTAGATGATATAGTTATCTTTACAAAGACAGCACATGAACATGCTAAACTCGTTAAAGAAGTCTTAAAGCGACTTAATCATGCTAAACTTAAGATTAACGAAGACAAGTGTTCTTTTGCTAAAGATACTATACACTTACTTGGCTACAAAGTATCTGCAGCAGGGGTAGAAATTGATCCTGGCAAGAAACAGTTTCTGTTGGATTTATCAACACCAATTACTGGAAGAGATGTGAACTCTGTGTGTGGGTTTGTTAACTTCTTCTCGGATTCGGTACCGCATCTTTCTCATTACTTAAAGCCTTTCAGTCACCTACAGCTGCACAAAGGACCTTTGGGAAAGCTTTGGACTAAAGAATGTGATGATGCATTTAAACTAGTCAAATAAAGTAATGGACGCACCCATCATGCAGTACCCTGTGGATGGTGTCCCATTCCAAGTAGCAACCGACGCTTCAGATCGAGCGGTAGGTGGAGTGCTTTACCAAACGATAAATGGTAAACCGCGCTACATACAATTCTTTAGCAAGAGTTATAATAAGAGTCAACGGAATTACCCTACCGTTAAACAAGAGCTCCTTGCTATAGTTACTGCGCTAAGACAGTTTAAAGACTACCTTTATGGAAGTTACTTTACTGTCGCCTGTGATCAAAAGTCTCTAACATACTTAAAAGATATGAACCCTGACTCACAGTTGGTGAGCCGCTGGCATGACATTATTGCCAAGTTCGCTTTTAATATAACACACATACCAGGAATACATAACCATCTTCCTGACATGCTCTCTCGACTTGTGCCCGACTACCAGAAAACAGTCAAGGAGTTATTAGCAACCGATTGGATGCTAAATAAGAAATGGTTTAACCTCGCTCAATCACGATGGGGTCCATTTACTGTTGATATGTTCGCCGCAGAACATAACAAACAGGTTTCTGAATATAGGTCGTTGACTCATCCTAAAGGTGATGCATTTCAGCTTGACTTATCAAAGCATAATGCGTGGGCTAACCCACCTTGTCAACTTATCGCACAGTTGATAAATTATGTTAATATTACTAAATCTACCATTACGCTGTGTTGTCCCTTACGCAACTCCGACCCATGGATACGTGATTTAATTAATATGATTCAAGACGAACCTATTTATGTCGACCGTGAAACCGACACGTTCTTGTATCAGGGATCCTATTCTATTAAGAAGACACCTTGGAAACACACCATTGTTTGTCGCATCGGTCCTGCAGGTACCACTAAGTGGAAACCCTCAACCGAATTCTTAGCTAAACTAGAGGAGTCTAAAGAGTTTGAACAAAAGCTCAAGACTCGTACAACACATGCACCCAACAAGATTGCAGTCGAGGTAATGCCGATTGAAACGGCATTAGATCGTAAAAAACATGGAACTAGCTAAGGCCATGGATCAAAGACTCAAAACTCTAAGAGAACCTGAAGCTCGCACTCAACTACTTAAAGCGCTGCTTAAAGAACAGCC
>LUCW03000180.1:10000-27847 GCA_001586965.3 Sphaeroforma sirkka
TGCCTTGTCACTAGATATTCTTACCTCTAGACGTTTTGGTGGCATTCTACAAGTTTTAATTCTCTATCGAATAATGGCTTCCTTCAAGTTTAATAATCTGCTGAATATGCATCAGGATAAATGATCGCTATTGAAGTTACCCTGCCGTGTGTATTGATAAAAAGTATCTCTAAATTCTGATTCGTACTCTCTAAGTACGGGTTCCAGAAAAGTAAGCGCTTCAGGGCTGAACGCTATTCGAAACTGCGAACCATACAAATAGCACAAAGTAGCGAAAATTTTGCGGGATATGTGTTGAGCAAGTATTGCTTTGTTGAAACCATTGTAGCAGGCCGTATATCAGTGTTCGCACCCAATTTTACTACAGCAGCACGACATAATAGCCGGCGATGGACTGTGAACGTGTGAAAAGTATGTGTTCCTACTATGATAGTTGCTCAGCTAGTATAGCAAGCGATCGTGAGGAGATGCAGACCTTCGAATCGGTCGGCCGAAGCAATTAATCGCAGTTTGCATCAGGTGTCCGCATAAATATTATACTTGGGAACGGGTTCTACTGTACAGACAATGTCGCAATACACATAATCCGTTTGCTCACATATACATTCCTTGATGGGTTCATCATAACCTCACTATATAATTTAATTCCAAGCTCTGGCGAGTGTTTGGCGAGTCTGACACACACTGAAAAAAATAAGTACTGTCCTAGTAAGTTCTCGTTTGCACCAACGCTGATAATATCGGGGAGTGTGTTCATAGTGCTCTCATACAGAAGGAAAATGTATACTTTTGTATGAAGCTAGTCATGTCCAAAATTTTAAACTTGCAGTTGTAAAGGGTTTTGTACTGCTTGATTTTCTCCAATATGCCAATATAAAGACAGCACAATATAACGGTGCACACTACGCAACATACTGATGCAGCTACATATGCAATCAATTTAGGAGACGCATTTTTTTATGGATTCTTTTGTCAACCATGGAAATATTTCCGAGACATTCGATCCTAGTAAAAAACTTAAATGGGCAGATATTTTAATCAGCCTGCGAAATTAGTTTAACGAATTCAACTCCAATATATCTAGAATGATATGTCGTTAACAGAGACTTGACAATATCCATGCACTTGTCTTATTGATTGAAATGTTCCCGATTCTCTTTATTCGTAAGGCTTGACAGGTCCATCTCATTATGTATTCGACGAACAACCACATCATCTGATATTCTACAACTCTGTAAACAAGATAACTTGTGTAGTGGGCTGAACATTAGCAAAGTTTAATTCAATATAAGAGCTCAACTTTTTAAATATACTGTCGAGATTGTATGTTTCTTTCCCTTGAGCTACGTGTAATTTGCTTGTCAAAACTTAAAATACACCCAATATAGTCGCCCATGTTGGGTTCAATTTGATGCTTCAGGAATAGTATGACGTGTAATTACTATTTGCTGTTTTAACAATACGCTCTTATGGAATGCAATGACAGAAGTCACCCAGTTTATGTTCATATATTATCCGATAGTATGCCAGCTGCAAGCAATCAGACATAACTGCAGCGCTCTAATTTCTGATCTAGAATATTTTGGATCGCGTACGAATACATATTTCTTTGATACATCTGAGATGTGGCAACTGGGATTGTGTGCTGAGAAGTTTTTATAAGTCGTTTACACATGATCAGTACATTAAATACTATGGTGAGCCTCGGAAGATAGGCGCCTAATCTGATACAAATGTTTAGTTTTTGAATGGTTGAAAGTGACCTTGTTACTGCTTGATACGTGAACAAGCTGATATCAATTTCGCTACAGGACATTTTCCCAGAGATATTTTAATGTGTTTCAAAGCGCAAATATTCATTGCATTATTTGATTTCATTTTCAAATAAAATTTAGTGTCCAGCGAAATGTAGCGTATCGAGTCAATCAACTGACTGTTCCGGTGCTCGGGCTTTCCCTATCTGCGCTAAAAGCGAGAGGTGTATGCGATCCACTCAGGTCGTGATGTATCCACTTGCACATGACTGGGTCTGAACTATATGTCAAAGTGTCCAAATAGTTAAATTGGAAGCACGGGTTGTCGTTTATTAGTTTATAACAATGTACTGTCTCTGTAGTAAGTGCAGCCCTCCGATTTTATGGAGATATCATTGAGTTCTATACCAGTGTATGCCTATACTGCGCCATGAAATTAAGCCATTTTTATGTTTCTTTTTGAGGTCCATAATTGCATAGTAGCCACTCTGATTTTGATAGTGATTTTTTTTTTAACTGTAATCACTGCGCTAAAAAGGTCCAAGGTCTTGTTTAATTCTAGATGTTCTTTTTCCTTTGCGACTGACATATTTTTGTAAACCATTATTTCGGTGGACCTTCCTACCTCACGATTCCTTTCAAAGTGGTCTGCCTAGTTTGCAAAACACAGCAGCGATGAAGCTCAACTAAGAACCCAAATTTCAATTTTATCTGATTGTAGAACCAAGAACCCGAATCTCAATCTTACATGGTCGTAGAGGAGTCAAGGCTTCGATTCACAATATGCCTACTCCAGATCTGAGTATACATGGTTTAAGCTGCATCACATCTCTGAATCGAGAATTTAAGGCATCAAGACTTATTGGTTTGTTTATTGTCATCATCACCAGAACTTCATCTGAGAAAGCCTGGCATGGACACAATACGTATATTTCCATCCATAACTTCATTTGATAAAGCCTGGCATAGACACAAACGTATTTCCAGCCGGACCAATCCTGAAAAATGATTTTCCCTTTTGGCAAAAATAGCACCTGATCCTGACAGCTTCTTGATATAAATAACATTACGACTTTTCGTGAAAAATCAACTTTGGTCTGTAGTAGGGCGCTAATACTAAATAATAACCTGCCACTGACAGGCAAAAAGGTGCCCAATTCATGAAAGAATATATCAGAATGAGTATTTCAATTTCTACAACTCTACAATTCCACAGACTCGATTCACCTTGCGAACCTATTAAGCATTTCCCAGTGTACTTACTTGCATGCCCGCGCCCCTTTACAAAACTCAAATCTGCTACGAGTCGACAAGAATGGGGGTGCTCATGATGCAATTTTATACGTACTATAGTATGGATTTGAAAATCGAGCAAGTTTTTTTCCCTCTATTCCAAGAAATTTCTCGATACTTCCAGACGAGAGTGTGCTGCATATAAAGAACAGTTTTTGTTTGTTTTGCTTTTGTGATCGATTGTGAAATGCCTTCACGAACTAATTTATTACATAATTGAAGCTGAAACACATGTTTTCGCAATTGCACTTGAAACATTTATTGAACATTTGGAATGAGCATTCGATGGCAGAGCAGTCGGCAAAAGATTACATCTAAAATCCTGGTTTACATTTAACTATAATCACTCTAAGGCCCCTATCATTCGCACTCTGCAACACATATTTTGGCGACTTTACTGCTAGCCACAGCTTAGTAAATATAAAAGCTTATTCCATCTTTGTCTCACACGGCTTCGAGCACTTTAACCAGCCCTTGACTATTGGCTGCCAGAATGTAGTTGGAATTGGGCTAGAAAATCAAATCATCGGCAGCGATTAATTATTTGAGTGCACGGGATGATGAGCCAAACTATTCAGTGATTTAAGCACTCAAACAAAGTGGATATACATCAAAATCTCTACTACACACCGTACATGTAATTCATAATTCTTTCCTCTCGTGTGATAGTGTATGATTCCAAAAGCCACCTAATCTATGTATCGAACTCTCCACCGCGCACCGTACGTACAAATATAGTATTCTTATCTCTCATACAACGTTGCGAGATTCAATTGTGTATACTACAAATCCCATGATAAATCTAGCTGAAGTTATCGACACTGTACACGAAATTAGATCATACCTTCCAGCACACAGAGCTAACGAAGTGGGCGACATCGTCCCGGGGAACTTCTTCGCCCGATATCGGATCAAATGTGGCAAAGCGATACTGAGCTACAGGCGAAGACAGACCCTTGTAGTAGGCGTATACTGCATTGTTTTCACTTCCGCATGCAATATAGTCACCATTCGATGTCAATCCCACAAAGTTTCTGGTGTTGCTGTGGCCAGTGAAAGTCTGTAATTTTTTTTCGGCCAGAGATATCCGAATATATAAGGACATAGGGAATTAGCCCGGATATTAGCTAGTGACTTGTGTGTAATACTTCTTGCGTGTAATACGTCTTGATTTCAATGCTTCAAGACGGGCGCAATGATCTAATATTGTTCATATTTCGGTCGGAGTAAAATTTTACTAGCTTACAATTATTTACAAGGACGGGCCAGCAAATTTGGCGAAAAGAGCACATCATTTGCTACTGTATACCTTGAGACCACACGTGATACAGTTACACATTGAAACCAGGTATATACATACGTAATTTTGAAACAAACGACCGCTTATTGGTTAGTCCTGTCTGTACGATTAGGACGATATGAACCCTTTGCAGTATCGTGCATACCTCCACTATGGGATCAGTCTGATCTAGCTTCCACAGTTTAAGAGTAGAGTCGGTGGAGGCCGATGCAATCTCGTTGTTGCTCAGAAAACGCACGTAAGACACGGCCTTCTTGTGACCCTTGAGGAGAGCAAGGGGGCGCTACGGAGAAGAATAAGGAATCAGAAATTGTTCAAAGATGCCTACAACAAATGATTCGACAGCATGGAGGAGATCACAATGGGATAAGTTTGTGTTGTGCATTTTCGTAGTAAATTGAATATTGGGAGCTCCACATTGACAGACCAACCCAAGCGCTAACTTCTGTGCACAAAAATATTCGAAATACAAAAGCACACATTTACTGTTTTCCCACACTCACCTGAGGTGCTCTTAGGTCATAGTAATGTATATGATGATCGGCGCCACCAAAAGCCAGGTAATGTGGTTCGGTAGGACTGAAGCGTACACAACAGACATTTGCTGAACTTTGTATGGTCTTCACTGATTGGGCACGGTTTGTACTCCATATTTTCACTGCGGTTCAGTGCGTATAGTATTCGAGTATAAGCTACGTACGATATACACGAGACGTGTCATCGCTGAATCAAAATAGCTCAAGAGCATGCTGGTGTTGCTAGCAAACTGTGAAGGCGAGCAGCTGGTGCAACGAGCCTAATATGAGGCTTCCGACTCGCTTGCAAGGTTATGTAGACTACCTACTATCGCAAGTGCGGGCAGCGCTTTAAATATAAATAAACTGCCAGAAATGAGGAGGGTAGTATCTTTTGTAAATATGAATCACATCATAAAATTGGCACTATTGAAATGCAAGTAATGAGAATGTATAGATCACGAAAGTAAAGCCTGCAGAGAAGTTTAACTATATCAGACAGCGTACTCAGGAGGTTGTTCAATGCATACCTTTCGAATCATCCGACCCCGAGGCTAATAGCTGAGGATTTCGCTCGCAAAAATTAACAGACCAAGCTCTCTTATCATGTTCTTGAAGCTTGCGTGTAGCCTGACCTGTCACAGTGTCCCACAACTGTACCAATCCATCGTAATCACAGCTAGCGATCTGCTGCTTGATGTACGGATTCCATGCGAGGCAGCTGATATTGTACACAGTAAAAAAACAAAACAATATCTGGGGTTCATTTCCTGAGAATAGGGTCATGGCACATTCGCAACTAGTAAAACTTACCCCTCCGCTATACATTTACATCTAAATCACACAGCAGAATTCACAAGTTGTTGTGAGACTGGCGATTTTGTGAGGCAAATTGTACCTTTGGCCTGGCATAGAGACAAACAGACCTGATTTTAGCCGTAGACGTCATTTCCCTAAAAGGTATGTGGCGATCCACTGCTCTGGGATCGGCCGCCATCGCATCAAAGTCAAATATCTTGATGCTCTTCGACACCTGCAATAAAACGATAAGTACAGTGGGAAGGATTATAAATATATAAACAAACACGTCAAGACAACATCTTTCAATCTATAGTGGGATGCGTCACTAGAAGGACAAAGCGAGTGCTCGCTTGCGCGGACGCTTTCTAGTATGACATTATCATAGTGGGGATGAGCTTAGTGCTGCCATCATTCTTTCAGGAACAGCATTGGTGCCGTGTTGACTCCAACACAAGTTCATGACATAACAAATCTGATGTCTAAAAGCCACGCTTGCATAGGATATACAATGGCATCCGCAAGACTCAATCATTATCGACGGAGCACAATTAGTCATAGTCACGACAAACTTGCTATAGCCTGACTCACCCCGGCAGTCGCGAAATATTGTCCTTCTTTGTCAAATTCGATACTGGAAACGATCGAGGAGTGATTGTAGAGACCACTGAACGCGAAGAAGCTCTTTTCCTCCAAACGACTATAGCGCGTGCAATCCTTCAAGATGTTGCGGAAGTCACTTAAGGCCTCCCGATTGTCAAACGCTGCCCTCGAGAGAGTGAAAAATCGGCCCATGAAATGAACGTGTGCTTGAATGTGTCCATATGTCCGTCTTGGTCCATGCATGTAAGTGCGTACGAAGTCAAAGAAATCTCATACCAAGCCAGCTGATGGATGGACATTGGGAGGCACACAGGTGTGATTCAATTACAAAATATACGATTGTCATTGGCTCAAAAGAAAGGGCGCACATACTGCTTCTTCTGATCTCGAAGTACCGTTTGGTGATGTTGGTCAGGTGATTGTGAATCGCCGTTTTCTTCGTCTCTAACCGTTGGTTAGAGGGACTAAATAACTTCTCAATCCTATGGGAAAAAAGCACAAAAGTACCCGGATTAGATACTAGGTGCAACATCGCCTAGATTAAGGCACAGATTTGTGTGATTCATTTTGTCGCGCGGAGATGTAAATATATCTTCTCGATTGAACATCACGCATACTGAAAATCAATTTTATTACCTTCGAGGTTCAAAAATAACCAGGTAGGTAAATCAGAATTTTGAATTTACAAAAAAATACTTTTAGGCAGTACGTTTCCACCAGAGTATTCCAATATCGTCCCAATGCACGGAAGAAGATACACTTACATGAGGTACACAGAGTGCACACCATCTTACCTGCTTGTTTGTCGACTGGATGTGCTCGGTATATCTTCCGTAACAGTTGGCACTCGACTTTGACGAGTGACAGAGTCATATCTGTCAATTCACAGAAACCGAAGATAGTTCGGCACAATACAGGATTAAATTAGCTTTTTCAAATTAATTTCGTCGGAAGCTTTTGAATCTTATACCACCACCCCGGCGCACATTCGTTCAAAAGAAAATTTATCACTCTCCTATCAAATCGAGGATTCCTACAATGCGAAATATTGTGCAAATACATTCTCACCGTAGCTGTTCGGTACTTGTCGATGGAGGCACCTTCGACGTTTCAAATGTGGCGTCTGGCCCACCCATCTCGCACATTTCATCAAAGGTCCGCTGCAAAGCCAATATTCGCGACTTAGATTATACATCCATACCAGCTCATCTCACAACATGAAAAGGATTCAATGTCTTCGAAAGACATGCTTCCAGCAGACAATTAGGCATCAAGCACAGTATTTGACAATTCCAGCAGCGCACATGTATTTTTAAGCACTCACAGAAACGCACCTTCCCAGCCACGCGGGCTGTGCGCGAGCTCTCGCGCCTGTCTAGAGCAGCGGCTCGCAACAAAGAGCCGACCTCGTGATCCCTCTCTAGCATGAAGATTTCGTCTTGTAACTTGCGCAGGACTGTTCTTCGGCTATTCAAAGATGCTTTGAAAAACTCGCACATGACATCTAGGTCCAAAATCTCAGACTGCTCAAGCTGGACTGCACGTTTCTGATGAAGAACCCTGAGCAGAATCTCGATGTCTGATTGATGCAATGATACATTTAGCTGTCTATATGCGTGATCTGATGCTCCAACAAGCCAGCATTATCAGTCAAATAAGATCGTTTATGGAAACCATCCGTACCTCCCCACACAACCACGATCATGCACTGATTTAGACGGAAAGGATGTTTAGTGCTGAGTAAGAAATGTGAATAAGTTTATCCGCAGGCGGATATGCACCTGGGCCGCACGCAAATACTAATCATACAGTACAGTGATGCGGAACCTCGCTAAAGAGCACTATAACAATAGTTATCACTGTAGACGCGATATTTAAGATCATCCGAATTTTGCCGTAGAACACTCGACACCGCATACCTGTATCGTCGATATGCTCCCGAGTTTGAAGTAAAGAGATAACGTCCTTCATTCGCGCAGTACCATCCTTGATTTGACTCTGATTCTTACCAGACATGAGGTCGTCCACTATAAATCAAGCAAAGGTATCAGGCATAAGCAATACGAGCGAATTTCTGAAAACCAACGTTAGCAACACAAAGAGCAACATCTCGCTAATATTGTTATACATCGCCAAGAATTTGAGTGTTTATTAAGGGGATATAGAAAATCGACATGGTTTTGCAAAAGAATCGTGTCCTCGATCGCTCACGATACATTCTCATCGTCAAATAGAAATTAACGATTTGTGCGACTACAATTATTCAATTCAAACAGCAGATGCGTAGTTGGTGTCTTTGTGCGAAAAAGCTGAAACACCGAGTTCAACTGACATTCTGAACATACAGAGGAAGTTGTGGAATAAATCGGTCTCAAACAGTTCTTTGCCGCACACTGGGCATCCGCGTGCATACTCCAGATGCTTGTGTATACACGCCGTGCAGAACGAGTGGCCACATTTCGTGACTGCTGGTTCTTTGATTGTATCTCGACAAATTGAACTGCGAATCAAGGGTGCACACGGATGGGTGACGAATGTAAATCAGGTCTTCGAGGTTATGTAATCGAGCCAGCAAGCAGACCAAAACAAAATATATGTAGGCAATACAGTAAGCAGTTCAAAACAAAAAATATGTAAGCAAGACAATAGGCAGATCCATTTAAAAATATACAAGCCAGGCAGTAAGCAGACCCAACTAAACTAGATGTAAGCAAGACAGAAAGCAGATCCAACCAAAATATATGAAAGCAAGGCGGCAAGCAAATCCAACCAGAATATATGTAAGCAAGGCAGCAAGCAAATACAACCAAAATATATGAAAGCATGGCAGCATGAAATCCAAACAAAAAATATGTAAGCAAGACAGCAAAGAGATCCAACCAAAATATATGTGAGCATGGCAGCAAGCAGATCCAACCAAAATATATGTATGTAAGCATGGCAGCAAGAAAATCCGACCAAAAAATATTTAAGGAAGACAGCAAGCAGATCAAACCAAAATATATGTAAGCATGGCAGCAAGCAGATCCAACCAAAATATATGAAAGTATGGCAGCAAGCAGATCAACCAAATATATGTAAGCAAGACAGCAAGCAGATCTAACCAGAATATATATAAGCAAGGCAGCAAGCAAATCTAACCAAAATATATGTAAGCATGGCAGCAAGCAGATCCAACAAAAATATATGAAAGTATGGCAGCAAGCAGATCCAACCAAAAGTGTGTAAGCAAGGCAGCAAGCAGATCCAACCAAAATATATGTATGTAAGCATGGCAGCAAGAAAATCCGACCAAAATTTTTTTAAGGAAGACAGCAAGCAGATCAAACCAAAATATATGTAAGCATGGCAGCAAGCAGATCCAACCAAAATATATGAAAGTATGGCAGCAAGCAAATCAACCAAATATATGTAAGCAAGGCAGCAAGCAGATCTAACCAGAATATATATAAGCAAGGCAGCAAGCAAATCTAACCAGAATATATGTAAGCAAGGCAGCAAGCAAATACAACCAAAATATATGAAAGCATGGCAGCATGAAATCCAAACAAAAAATATGTAAGCAAGGCAGCAAGGAGATGCGACCGAAATATATGTAAGAATGGCAGCAAGCAAATCCAGGCGAAATATACGTAAGCAAGGCAGTGAGTAGTTTTGGCCAAAATTTATACACGCAATGCAGCAAGCAGATCAACCCAAAATGTATGCAAGCAATGCAGCAAGCAGATCGACCAAATTATATACAAGATATAGGCACCTGGCTTGGAGTGTAGACATACGAGTAATAAATCCGTAGGGCTTGTAGTGTAGACATACGAGTAATAAATCCGTAGGCCTTGTTAGTGTATGATCCAAAGGAATTCATCTATGTCTACACAGTGTTACATACAATGTTTTAGTAGTAATGCATCGACACTCGCAAATTCTAGGGGGTTAACAGGTAAATAGGTACACGAGAAATATAGTCAATAATAGCATTTGCGCATTGATCTGATACTCAAAGGTAACCGCACATATACTTTTATCGTTTACGGATATGATTATTCGGGGGCGAAAGATCTAGAATGGGAGTCCTACTCAGAGAACATCTTTGGGCAAGGCAAGTTACGGGATATTTACGCACGATTATATGTTACAGGGCCAGATGACAGTCTCACCACAAATCGCGAACCAGCCTTGTCTGTTAAAACTAGTATGAGCTTCCCGCTATTTTTCTCATAGCATAACTCCGTGTAGTCATACGCCACCAAATACGCATAGTAAACTGTTTACAAAACAATGATCACATGCCTCAAGTCCGACAAACAATAGGTATAGTAAATTTACTACCAACACTGAAGCACACGATCACAATGCAAGCTCAGCCTACGAAACACTTACCATTCCATACGGAGCTTGTCGGTTTTGGACACACTACGCGATCCCTCTCCACTGTCCACAACCTTACTCTCATCTTCTTCCTGTTCTGCTACAATTCCTCTTGTATTCGAAGGCACGGCTCGAGGTCGAGTGGCGGGGGTACGACCACTCAAAGTGCATACAACACCTCTGGCAGTCGTAATTTGATCAGTTGTTACATCGGCAGGCGTAGTTGCATTTGGTTGTATGGTTATTGTGTGCCGTGATCGCGTCACAGTAAGCTCAGCATCCGTATTGTTGGTACCATGCAACACGTTGGCATCAGTGTCATTGCCTTGACCACGAACGTGATTTGTGACGCTCGGGGTGTCTGTGCTGACAACAGCGGTGGGCGTTGTAAGATTCACAGCGTCCATGCTGTACCTCTCGTGTGTGTCGTACAAGTCATTCAGATATACAAGCAAAGCTTGTCTGCACGTTGACCACACCACAAGCTCTATGTGCGTCTGCAACCATGGCGGCCTGAGCGTGAAACATATGTGGTAAAGCAGACAGCCCAAGATATGATCCTATGTATAGATAGACTACATTCTTCACATATGAAGTACGCCATACACCCATACAATGAACTATTTTGGTTGATTAGGATATTATTTACTCAGCTATGTATTCACAATACACATGAATGACACGATAGCTATGTTTTTTTAAATATAAGTGCCATACTGCAATCTTCTGCTTGTTCATCTGAGAACCCGCTCTTTCCTGACTATTTTTTTTTTTTTTTTTTTTGGAGGTGTATAGTGATGATGATTATATATATATATATATATATACACACACACACACACACACACACATATATATATATATATATATATATATATATATATATAATATATATATATATATATATATATATATATATATATATGTAATGCATATTACGTATATGTGCATGCATACGTATGCAATATGCATATGTATATAATATATGCATATGTATATGTATATGTATATGTATACGCATATGCATATGTACGTATACGTATATGTATGATATGTGTATGCACGCAATACGCATAATAATATGCAATACGGCGCATTACGTAATACGCATATGCAATAACGCATGCACGCAATGTATATGTATAATACGCATTAATGCATATGCATATGCAATATACGCATTACGCAATAATGGCGCATACGCATGTGTAATACGCATTACGCAATGCCGTATGTATGTGCATGCATATAATAATGATGCACACACGCATGATATATCATGCATACATATTGCACAATGCAAATGTACATGTGTGTATGCAATACGCGCAATATGCGCATACGTGTACGCACGCATTACGCATTACGCATTACGTGCACGCAATAATGTATGCACGCGTGCAATGTGTATGTACCACGCAATATCACGCATTACGCCGCATTATGTACATGTGCATAATGACAATGTAATGTATATGTACGCATGTATGCAGCAATAATAACGTAATAATCACGCGCATACGCATATGTGTAATGTGTATTACGCAATACGCATTATCACGCATAATACGCAATGTGTAATACGCAGCAATACGCATAACGCAATGGCATAATATGCATCACCACAGCAATATGCAGCAATATTACGTAATACGCATACGCATTTGTACGCATTACGCATACGCATACGCATACGCATGTATGCATTGTGCAATGTACGCAGCAGCATGCATGTACCAATACGCATATGGCACGTAATGTACGCAATACGTACATGTGCATACATAATAATAATATGTATATGTAATAATAATATATATTATAATATATACATATATATATATATTATATATATACATATGTATATATTATAGCATTATATGCAATGTCAACATGTGCATGTGCATACGCATATGCAATATATATATGTACACGCAATATGTAATATGTATATGCGTGCATATGCAATGCATATGTATATGTATATGTATATGCAATAAATATATATGCATATGTATATGCATATGCATATGTATATGTATATATATATATGTATATATATAATATGTATATATATATATATATATATATATATATATATATATATATATATATATATATATATATATATATATATATATATATATATATATATTTATGTAGGTTCTCTCGGCTTCTGTTCATAAAGTCACAGCCATCACGTGGAAGTTTCATACAATGTTGACTCTGCCACAAGATGACATACCTGAAACATAGTCACCTACATCACGCCTACAAACCAACTCCCAACCGTACGGTCTGGATTGTAAAGTAGGTAGCAACATAGGGAGCAGATATGTGTATATGTACAGGAAATGCGCTTTGTACCTAGCTTCTCCCAAGAGTATGAAACGTGAGAAGCCTGAGTAATAATTTAATAATTTCGCTCGCTGTGTTCAGACTGAATTTCAATACATGAATTTCAAAGACGATAGGTAGTGTGCGAATACAGATAAATAATTTATTAGTGCACTTTTGAAAAATCAACATGTACAATCTACATAGTCTTTTGATTTACAGCCGATATACTGCCCCCAATCAATCCTCTTAAGTTGAAGTTGATCCTGATGCCAGTCACGAACAATATTATCGAGTATTTCGGTCCTTATCTTCAGTTGTTCTGCATCTGCCTTTATAAGATGCCGGTTTATATTGCACACGGATTCTTTGTGGGATATCATTTCTCGTATTTTAAAGTTCATGAGACTTCTGTACATTTTCAAGTGCTTGTCCGTGCTCTTGAAATCTGGATTCCTCCTATCGTATTCAGTGGTGGCGTATCCCGGTATGATGCTCAGGTCTTTGTTGAATGTGACATGTCGTTGTGGCAATACCTCGTTTAAATTTTGCTTATGCACCACACTCCTTGGAAGACCGAAAATATGTTCCGGTGTGACGTTTTGTACAATAGGTATAGGTATAGTGTGGTGACAGATTAGTCCAAAGTCTGACATTGATCTTGCTGTTTGGACTGAGCAGTCAATTGTAGCCATCACCAGAGTAGAGGGCGTCATGTTGAACATATTCTTAGTTGAAGTCTCCACTAAACTATTCCTCGTGCACTCAGGTTTAGACTTTTGAAAAAGCATATTTGGTTGAATATCAGACGATACAGGTGACACCGGACTTTGCATATTAGGTGAATTAGAGAATCCGGGATATATCATATTTCTCGTATGCCTTGCTTGGTATCGAGTGTGACAAGTCTATGTGATAAATATACCGAGAAAGAGAATGAATAGTTTCGCCGCAATATTGGACTTTCGAGTATATTAAAATATGTATAATTATATTTACAGTCGTTGACTAGTTGTACACAATATATATACTTTTGATGTTTCTCTATCTATAGTCTACTATGTACTAATAATAAATATAATACTATAAAAGTCCATACAGAACACGCACAAGTGTTATTTTTTTTAATATAAAAATGTACAGCGATGTCGAGTCAGCGACTGGGGAGGCAGCGCCTGCTGGAGTCTGGAGGTGCTAGGAACTCCCATCAGTGAGCATGAGTACCACTTGCCCGAGCTTTAGACTTGATCCATTTGCTGGGATGGAACATTGGAACATCTAATATTTTTTAGAAATTGTTGTCGGCATATCTTGCTTTCTATAAAAAAAAACATTGTATCCAAAAAATATATATATATATTCTGGCTGCTGGCTGCTGACAGTTTTTTTTTCTTTTCTAAATGAGTATGTACTGTGACTGCTGATGGTAAATAATTAAATATGTACCTAAAAAATACAGAGTACCGACTGTTGTGTTAGTGGCTGATGTGCTCAGTTATCAGTATCGCTGGTCGTTGAATGCCGAATTAAGAACTGCCGAATCGCTGATACTGCAGTGAGTAGTGTACCAAACTGAACTCCCTCAGTCCCTCACCAGTGAGCCTTAGGGCTTCGGCCCCCAGTTCCCCAGAATCCCAGGTCCCAGATCCTAGGTCCCAGAATCCCAGGTCCCAGAATCCTAGGCCCCAGGACCCAGGTCCCAGAGGCTACTAGAAGAGCCCCTCCGCCTAAATGGTCTCAGGCCTCAGGCCTCAGGCCTTAGCAGCAAAGCTATTTAGTCCTGAAACTCCTGACCCCGCAGACTCTAGGCCTGGGGGACTGGAAGCCAGGGACGGAGCCTGGGACTCTGGGTGACAGTCCTGCCTGTGAGTCGATGAGTGCTGAACTGCTGACTGTTGAGTGTTGACTGCTGAGTGTTGACTGTTGAGTGCTGAGTTGCTGACCTCCTGACTGCTGACTGCTGACTGCTGACTGCTGAGAGCATGAGAGTTGAGACTCCTGAGTCCTGAGGCTGAGAGTCGCTGACAGAGCTGAGTGACTCTTGATACCTCATACTTGATTGAATATCACATCATTTTGTTCTTTGTAGTTTTTACATACTAAAACAAAAATTGTTTGTGCCTGTTTATTTACTATTTTTTTATATACTATGTACTGTATAAGCTTTCTGTTTGTTTGTTTTGAAAAAAAGATCAAACACTATCTGTGTTTTTTGTTTTTTAAAAATAAAATAGAAATAGTTTATCTAGAACGCTACTAGCTATCTGGCTATCGCATATCTGGCTTACTCTGGCTATGCACAAGGACCAGATTTCATTTTCATCAAAATAAAAGGACCCGCAATCTATCAATCAATTGGCTCTAGGTTTTCATACTTATTAGAGGGGTTTTCATTTAGGAGTAAATATTTGAGACTTTAGGAGTTTTTTCCAATTGGGTTATCACTTAGGAAATCACTCTTTTATAATTTTTAAACAAAACAAAAAGTCATTTAGAATGTCTTTATACGGCACTGGTGACAATAAAATTATTAATCACCTCTGGTCCAGTTTCCTACCAATCTCATACGTACACTTTTTCGAGTTTACTTTGCTTTTTTTTAAAGATGTGATTAGCGTGATTTTAGCCCATTTATTGCACTTGTTGTATTAGTTCTCTGTCGGCCTCAGAGGAGAGGTCGACGTATGTTAGACACGAATAGTGTTAACTGTAAAACCATGGGCGAATCCGAAGCAATAGCTAAGACAGAGGACGCCTATATACATGTGTCTAACTGCTAACATATGTCAAGCCCTTAAGACCGATAAGGACCTAACATAAGTGCAACAAATGGGTTGTATCCGCGCTACAATATCTAACATTTAAGTCAAGCGCTTGCAGCCGACAAATAACAAACAAATGGCAGAAAACAAACACATCTCACAAGTGCTTAATATCACGCTAATTGCATTTTAAAATACACCTCTATTTAAACAAATTAAACTCGAAAAAAATACAAGTATGAGACTGGAAGGAAACTGGGCCTGAGGTGTTTAATAGTTTTATTGTCACCAGTGCCGTATAAAGACACACCTCTCAAGTTTCAAGTGTCCCTGTGGTGACCTGGTCTCGAGTCTCTCGAGGACTAAATATCTCTCTACCACTAGCTCTCTACCACTAGCTCTCTCTCTCACTCTATCTCTCTCTCTCTAGAGTAGAGAGTAGAGTAGAGAGAGAAGACTATTTAGTCACTACATAGTACATACTACAGTGGAGACTGGAGAGTAGAGACTCTCTCTCTAGTAGAGTAGTAGAGAGAGTACATACTACATAGCAAATAATTATTTATTTTAGAGAGCGTGTGTTCACTGTTCAGTTTGTTAAAAAAGTGCGTTCACTGTTCAGTGACAGTCCGAGACTCCGAAGGCCAAACCCCAGCCGTACGTTTTGAAAGATTAACGTAAATGAACAGCACGACACGGAGTTAAATACGTGCACTCTCTCTAACAGTCTAAAGGCAGGTAAAGTATTTTTGTTGTTGTTTTTTTGTTGTTTTTTCACCCCATCCATGTACTATGGGGACACGATTTTATCGAAGTAAACCTAATTCACTAAATCCGGATTTGGATATAGTCCCAATATTTTTTCTAGACTTTTTGGAAAACCATTTCATAAGAATTTTGCGAAGGGATCATGCAGCAATGCATTGATGATAAGGATTGTGCACTTTTCGACCATGCCAAATATTGGTTTTCCAGGTCACATATTAGCAGTTTGAACCTCCCAAGGGTTCTAAATATGTAAGTGTTATAAGTACAGAATCCATTATTATGGCCTAGATGGCTTTTTATACTTGCTCAAAATCGCCATTCACGTGCACGCATGTCAATCAATGACCTCCATTTGTTGTGCGTATTCAGATATATAGCTTCGTTATGGTTTTCAGACCTTCGTTGTACTTACATAACCATAATTAAACCACAATAATGTGATTTTAATCGTTTGTGGATGAATATGTAGTGAATTTTGACAAAAAGTTCAGGAATTGAGATTCATCGTGCAATCGACTGAATGGCACATCAAATGAAGTAAAAACACTTCTTCTCGATTTTATCAGCTGTAGGTTGCATTACCGTTATAAGAATGCATATACGATATTATTTGGACAATAACTGTACGTGTCAATATTGAAACTTTACTCATTATGAATATTTAGACGCAATAATCGCGTTTGGGAGGTTTCCGATGTAGTGATAAACTCATAAGCATAGAGGGTGTTCTACTCGTACAACAACCTTGGCGTCTTTGCAGATCATTTACGAAATACTTAATCTTGAAATATGCCAAAAAAAAAAAAGGGAATAAATGGAAATCCGGATTTAGCTAATCAGGAACGCTTCGTTATTATCATCAGGAACGCTTTGTTATTATCATCCCGATTTTATCGCCTTGGTAGATGGATGGGGTGTGAAAAAGAAACAACTATTTATCAGATTTTGCATTTGCAATTTTGCATTGTCTTTAGTAAAAAATAAAAATAAAATAGCCTGCTGTTTATATTTCGTACATATGTACTCCAATATTATCATAATCACGCCATCTAAAATCAGATTAAAAAAAATACAAATTTATCCAGCTAATTCCATTGCCCCAAATCAGCGATTCAGCAGAGAGTATTTACACTGTACACAGGTGTACACAGTTACACACTACACAGTGTTGAGTTGTTGACTGTTGACTGTTGAGTCTAAATACCGTCAGTCCGTAGTCCGTACTCTGTCCCCGACTCACCGTGTACCGTTTGCTTTTTTGTTTTTTTTGTATACATATTTTTTAAAAAATAAAAATAAAACAGTAATTTTATTTCTTTATTTTTTTGACGGTTCTTTTGAGTCGGCAA
>LUCW03000181.1:0-7500 GCA_001586965.3 Sphaeroforma sirkka
AATCTTAACTATTATAGCATAAAGTGTGTCTGTCTTGTCCGGGGGGTCCTTATACTCTGTACAGGCCCAAAAGTTCTGACTAAACATTGTAAAGTGATGTTGAGGAAGTGAATCATACGGGATCGCGGAGACTGTAAACAGGATGCACAGCACACAAGATTTGCTTCAGTGCATGCAATATTCTCTCCAGTGAAACCAGGCTGGATAATAATATTTACAGGCGGCACAACGGGCTCTATTAACATAGAACTATTTTTTTTAAAATGCTTTCCAGCCAGGGTATTTTAGAGCGCATGCAGATTTATAGATTTATACATAGTTAAGGCAGTTCCCGACGGTAAAACGACTGCAATCGTCTAAAATACATAGCTTTGTGTATACAGGAGGCCATGCAAAGGAAGTATTTTTATTGAATATAGGAAGTAGGAGCCCTGAAACAGGCAACCTGAGGGCACTTGAGATATCTCCAATATGTTTGCATCAATAGTTCAATACCTACAATACGTATAAACTTTGAACAGATATACATAGCCTCCTAAATTCAACAGAAATATACGATTATTGTGAACGCTCAAGCCATGATGTTGGGCCCTATGAATTTATTATAAGGAAAGAATGTCGTCATGGGTGTGTTTATTCATACATAGCCCCATTTTCATAGTCTCTAGATTTTACCGGTGAACTGGTTAGTTAAGCCGTGAAGCCGGTAAGGTTATAAGGCTATAGGCTCATAGGAGGCTATGTGATAGTCTCCCGACTGTTCCGAGTCCCGAATTCCGACGGTAACGACGGTCCGACCATGGCCTATGTTCTTTTTAGGAGGCTATGGTCCGACCCGTATTTATTTGATTTATTTTAAAAAAAGAAACCGTTCTATAGTGTTTAATTTTAGAAGGCTATGTCTATATAGTTCATGAACCGAATAAACAAGCGAAAGAATTCAACTTTTTTTAAACCGAATTTGACAGATCAACTGTCTGCGCAAACATATAGTAAATTCCTGTGGTAGTTTTGATTTAGAAGGTATTGCCATTGGTGATAGTTGATACTTGAAACTGTTGATGGCAGATTGATTTTTTAGATATATAAATAGGTATGACAGAGAGATGATCAATATTGAATACTTTTACAATCTAATTAATCGGGTTGGTTAATCCCAGCCACACTGGATCAGCTGAATTTCAAACTCCCAGTCCTCACTCCTCACTCCTCAGAGGCTCAGTCTCAGACTGTAAAGTATCAGAGTCTCAGATTCTATTGCAGGGTCATGTCTCTCTAATCTCAACTATGGGTGATAGACTGACATAGTGTCAGACAGACTGACAGTCCAAGACTCTCAGTATGTATTCAACTTTTTTCACAAATAGCTGTTTGATTTCAGAAGGCAATATTTTTATTATTGTTTTAAAAAAAATAAAAATTAAATATGCATGTAAATATTTACAGTACCGTACAGTATTCTAAACACATACATATTTTTGTATTTTGTTTTTATTTTTACAAAACAATATAAAATAGCAATTTGGTTCATCAGGCCACCGGGCCACCTGCCCAACTCCTACAGCCCACCCGGTGTTGTTCTTTTATAATAAAAAATAGGGATAAAACGTGTGTAGTTTTTTTATTGGGTTTCATATATATAACATTTCACTTCTCTTTTAAAAAAAATATTTTATATATTTTCAAACCATGTTCATAGCCTTCTGAAAATTAACACAATGTTTTGTTTTCTTCTTTCAGGCTATGAATATTTGTTTAGAAAATTGAACTTTTTTAAAAATAAAAGACAACTTTAAAAAAAAAAAGACAAATACATAGCCAGATTACAGAGTTGAGAGTTGAGAGTTCAGACTTCAGACTTCAGACTTTTCATTCTTCAGATGTTCAGACTGACAGAGTTCAAGAGCTTGACCAGGCCGCCAGGGCTTTATACAGGCCTACAGTGCACAACTGCACACAAAATACAGTCAACTCTCAGTACAGTGCACACTGAACACTGCAGTGCACTGCACATTTACACTACACATATTTTATATAGTAGTCTCTCTCTCTCTGCTATGTATTTAGAGAGAGAGAGAGAGAGAGTCAGAGAGAGTAGTTACTACTCACTTCACAGGTACAACCGCACAAGGCACATTCTGACATTCACAAATCACAACTATTGATTGAACTACTGTACCTTTTATAAATTTAAATACACAGACTCACTCTCGATACAGTACTAACAGTACAGAGATACAGAGTACAGACTATGTACTCAGAAAGTCAGCCTGTCACCGCCTGATACTCACCACTATTCACAACAGCCAGTCAGGCCATATTGTCGCCGTTTTAAAATATCTTTTTTTGGGTTTTTTTAGAAAACAAATCAGAATACGTATTCGTATTTCGCAACTCGCATTGGCGACTGTGGCGGACTGGCGAGTGGCGAGTTGGCGACAGCAGTTGAATGTAACTTTGTCACAGAGAGAGAGTCTGTGTGGTGTGTGCAGTTGTGCTGTGTGCACTGTGAACTGTGCACTGTGCAGGCATATTTTTCACTTTATAAAATTCAAATCCGACTCTTATTTTTCAATAAATATGCAGAAAAAGCTTTAGTCTACTCTAAAAAATAACTTTTTAGACTTCAGTGAGTTTAAAGCCTACGGCGCCTTCCTCACTTCCCAGTCCCCACGCCCTAGAAGTCCCTACAGCCGTATTCAGCCGTATTTACGTCCTACAGTCCTACACACCTCTACACAACAAGAAGGTTGAAGGACCTATAAATACGTCCTACAGTATTTTAAAAAATATAAATAGTCGACACTAAATAGTCGCCCAAACGGCCGGACCTTGAGGATATAGCTTCGCACGACATATATGAAAATTGTTGTTCAGCACTCAAATTATTTTTAGTGTTAGACACAGTCCGCAGACTTTACTCCACAGTTCACACTTCACCTTTTTTTTTAAATGAGTTCACAGTTCACAGTTCACAGATCTCAGTTCTCAGTTCAAAGTTTCAAACTTTATATATAAAAAACACACACATGATATAACATGACACATATCGACACTTGACATGTAAATTGTTTTTTTTTTAAATATGGTGCCACACAACTTCACAAGAGAAGTGTTCGACTGTTTGTACAGGCACAGCGATAGAGTAAAAAAAATCATCGTTATTTTTTTTGTTTTTTTAAACAAATGAATAAATATAATATTTATTAGACAGCCTCACACATAAATAAATATTTCATATTTCAAACCAAAAAAAAAGCAACAACAAAAATTGTTGTCATAGCTTTTTTTAAACAAAATATACAAATTAAAACTACAATGTGTACTTGTACAACAATGTTTTTTTACCAAATAGCTTTTTTTATGCTGTTCCTTTTAGTTTTTAAAAAATGTAAACGATTCTCTTTTTTTTTAAAAAGAAAATTTACAAAGCAATTACTTTTTTTGAGAAAATACCATTTTGTTTAGTTATGTAGTCAGTTTAAAAAAATAGTGTTTACCAACTCACCATCCCAGGTTCTAATAGACTGTATTTAAACTCACCACCTGTACAAAATTTAATATATATAAAATGTTCGATGAACATTTCTCATTTATATTTAATATTGGTTGTTTTTTTAAAAATGTAGAATAACCACCAAAAATATGCAGAAAGTGCCAAGAGCAGAACGCAAAAATTATATTTATTGGTCAGTACTCAGTACTCAGTAGTCTCAGTAGTGAATAGGGATGCAGATTACAGAATCAGATATACAGTTCGACTCTTGTTCAGTTGTCTATTGTCTTGTCTCCACGTGACACTGAAGTTTAAAATAAATGCAGAATGTGTTTATTTATATTTTATCACCATATTTTTAAATTTTTGAAAACCATCAGTTTTGGTTGATTTTTTTAAAAACAAAACAAATATATTGAAATGTGTATATATTACACCTAAATTAACGTACATATGTATCTACATTATTCTTATAGGGTACTTGACCCAAGAGTACGAGAACATTCAAAAGAAAATGTTCCCAAGCTCAGTAGCTCACTAGTTGTTATTATAAATAGCATTTTTGTGACTTTAGAAAATAAAATGATCATCAATTCTTCCAATCTCTTTACACTTTTAGTTTATTTTGCTTTGTTTTGTCTTGTTTATTTAAAACAATATTGAAAGCGATACATATAAAGAGCAAAAATGAGCATAAAAGCAAAATCTGCTGCAAGTAATATCTATCACAGATTCACAACTTAACTGTATTGCGAAAAATAGTATAAAAAAGGTGGTAAATATTACCCAACTGGAGTGTTGTTTTTAAAATAGGAGTGCAGATATTTATCACTTTTGTTCACCCACATGTACTTTCGCTCTCGATTTCTAAAACAAACAAAGGACCTTCTTCAACTTCTCAACTCCGACTTCTGCAGTCTGAACTCTGAACTCTGAACTCTGAAGTGACTAGTCACAGACTTATTCAGAGTGGTCACTAGTCACTGGTCAGTCACTAACTAACTGGGGTCAGGGAGTCTGGGACTGAGTGGGGGCCGGACTGTCTCTGCCCTCGGGCCACTCTCTATTTACTCAGAGAGTAGTAGTAGTAGCCGAGGTGTCGAGAAGAGGGGCTGGTATGGCTGTGGGCCTGGGGCCCTGGTCCCACTAGTCCACTACACTATAAGTTTGGCCACTACTGATGACTTACCTACTACTATATGTTACAGTAGAGAGAGAGTAGTAGACAAGTAAGTAGTTACTAGTCAGGACTCAGTAGTGTACTCATTTGAGTCAGAAGTCAGTACTCAGTAGTCACCACTCACTACTCAGTATTCACTAGTCTCATTAGTCCTCGCTCTATAGTCTATACTCTATAGTCTATTCACTCTATACTCTCTATTATAGAACTGAAATGAGCTATTGAGCAGCTTTTGTGAGCTCCCGAGCGTCTGAGCTACCTAGTTATTTGTAGACAAAAGTATATGCTCTCAATTGGGGAAAAATATACTAAGAATAGCTAGCAGTGTTGGGTCATTGCTCGATAATCGTGCATATTCGCTAATAGCATACTTGCCTTCAGTCTCCACAAGTTCAGAGGCTTATTACAAAGTCTCTCAAACAGCCTCAAAGTTACTCTCAGACCTCTCTCTCTAGAGAGAGAGTAGTAGGGGCCAGGCCGCCAGGGGTCCAGCCGTCAAGAGCCCTGGGACGTACTTTAAGAGAGGCCCCTACTCTCTACTACATAGTAGCTAGTAGTAGTTGAGTTGGCTATAACCCGAGGGGCCCAGTGCCCAGCCCCCCCCGGCCCGAGGGCCCGGGCCCACGGGTCAACGGGCAAACGGCCCCAGGGACTATGTACTCTCTACTAGAGAAAGAGAGAATGAGCTAGCCTGAAATTCGAACTCAATAGACGGAGTACCTAGTCTGAGTTGGCACTCGGCAGTCAGCACATATCAAGTCAAGAGTCGCCAGTCGCTACATAGTACATACTCACAAGTGCAGCGCTCGGAAGTCGGAACTGCTCGGAAGTCGGAACTGCTCGGAAGTCGGAACTGCTCGGCAGTTCTCAGTTGTCCCAGTTTACTCTGTAGAGAGTCCCAGAGTCCCAGAGACCAACACTCCAGGTCCGAGGGGCCAGGATCCAAGAGCCTACTCTCTACTAGTAATAGAAGAGATGAACGCGAGTACAAACTCCCTTCTTGCGGGCCTTGCCAGTGGAATTGACGGAGTACAAACTCAATGGGTTTTTACTATTTTTTTCTTTATAACAATTATATTTGTTTCTTTTAGTAATTAATATACCTTCAGCCTGTCATACACATCAGACATTTTAAAAACAGTGATTACACTGATGAGTGCGACAGACTCACTGCGACTGCAGTCAGCGACCAGCTTGCAATGCACTAATAAACTATATATAAAAATGCCCCAGTTCGTACTTATTTGAACTTTGGCACAATTGTTATTTTGTTCTTCTTTCTTTTTTTTGTAAAAACAAATAGAGATGTAATAGTCTGTTTCAGTGTTATTGTTTTATTTTTGTTCTCCTCTTGTATATATATTATTTAAAAAAATAAAACATTTTGTTTTGTTTTGTTTTGTTTTGAAAAAACTCTCTCCATCCCCAAAAAAAAACGATACAAATATAAAAATTTAAAAATAGAACAATTACCGAGTCTGCCTGAAAGTTTTTGAACCCTGTGGACTATGGTCGTCTGTGGAGTGTGGTGAATGATCAGTGGTCACTGTGGTGAATAGTCCGTGAGACTGTGACTCTGTGGATTGTGGACTGTGGACTGTATAAGGCACCGAGGGTGAACAGTTGTGGTTATTAATCGAATATGGGAACCCTGGATTCGGGAATCGGCTCGCGTAGGACAAGGACGGTTGAAAGCATTTTTTTATTCTTTTTCTAAAAAAGGTCTCATCTTTTTCGGTGAGACCTCTTTGGCATATTTATTGAGATTTGAGAATTGAGAGAGCGCTCTGCGTGAACAAGTGATGACTGCATCAGAAGTTCAAACCGCGTGAACTGTAAAAGTCAAAGCTTGTGAACTGAATATCTATGAAACGCAAACTATATAATGTTGGCACTCGTCATTGAACATGCAACAAAAAGTATCTTTATAAATGACAATGACTACTAAAAGTGTATTGATTAGTTTGGCAGTAGCCTCTCAACTATTGTCTTTCACTTTAGCGGCACCTAGTAGGAGGAGTAACGTCGCACTTAGTGTGCCAAACTTCAACGACTATTCTGAGGGAGACGCACCCGATATATATAAACTTTTCAAGGCCCCTTTCACAGGCTGCTTCGGCATGTATCGTGATAGCACTGATTGTGTGTCATCAAAACCTAATGATTCCTACGTCAAGGTAAATCCTACTAATAAGAATGAACGTGTTATGGAAATCAACTTGAGAGCTGGGGTGTATGGCACTTCCCAAAAAGGTACTGGGGGACAATTTTACAGCTCAGAATTTACGGATGATTTTGGAGGTGTCGATGAGGCGACATACGAATATCAAGTGTATTTTCCTAGTGGATTTGAATGGACTCAGGGTGGCAAACTACCAGGACAGTACATCGGTAGCATGGAATGCAGCGGTGGATTCATGGCTGATGGTACCAATTGCGCATCAACACGTCTTATGTGGCGCGAGAATGGCGAGGGCGAAGCCTACTTATATGTTCCCATGATGGAACAAGACCCATCATTTTGTGCTAAATGTGCCTACCCAGAAATGGATTCCGAATGTAGCGATGTTCCACACTGCTCACTCAACCGTGGAAGTTGGAGTTTCAATGAGGGCAAGTGGACAACAGTGAAGCAATACGTCAAACTAAACACCGTTGGCAAAAATGATGGTATCTTTAGCTTATGGATTAACGGCAACCTGGTAATGAAGGAACAGCTGGTTTATAGAACTACCAATGATATGCAACTCTCTGGCCAGTTCTTCAGCACCTTCTTCGGCGGGTCATCGCAAGAATATGCTCCCAACACTGATCAAACAATTTT
>LUCW03000181.1:10000-17500 GCA_001586965.3 Sphaeroforma sirkka
TTTTAAACGTTTATACTGGCCAAAAGCATATGAAAATAGACTCGATATACTATATAAACAGGCCTCGTAGGAGTAACGTCAGAAACATTTGAGCCTCGGGGCTCTAAATACGCACCCAAAACAACAACTCAGGGCCATCATGGTACATTCAACGTAAACGTATACATATATATATATATATATATATATATATATATATATATATATATATATATATATATATATATATATATATATATATATATATATATATATATATATATATATATATATATATATATATATATATATATATATATGTATGTATATATATATATATATATATATATATATATATATATATATATATATATGTATATATGTATATATGTATATATGTATATATGTATATATGTATATATATATATGTATGTATATGTATGTGTGTATATTCAAAATTTATCACCGTTTTTTTAAAAACGCAGCCCGTATTTCAGAGTTTTTATATTTAGTATTTATCAATACCCGTGGCCGTTGGGCGGTGAGTGGAGCAAAATTATAATCAGTAATTAATCTCAAAAACAAATCCTATTGAACGTAAAATACAATACAACCAACTACACATAATTACATAAAACTACAAGCACTCAGGAGACTAAAGACTTTGCTTGTACAAGTTACTGTATACGAATAGAATGACGAGTCCGGTTGAGGACACCAGCGCCAACGGTGACAACCTTGATATCAATGTTGTCCAGACGTTGCTTAGCAACTGGTCGGTCCTCCGCACAGCCCACCTTGCGAACGCCCTAGCACTCTCATATCTCGTATACATCCAACACAATGATGGCCGGATTCTTTTCGACCTATTTGATGCCTGGGATTCTCTGTCAGAGATGAATGCACACAATGGTGTTAATACTGCTAATGGTACCTATACTGTAGAACCTAGCGAATTGGCGGTAATGCTGGGACGGGCAATCAACCTGCAACTGATGTTCTCTGCGCTGGTGATCTACTACGGGGTGTTCTGTGACAGTGACATCACGCGTCGGTGGGTGTCGCTGTACTCGTTGATATCCACATTTTCTACAGCCAAGTTCCTGTACACCACTGTCATAGCCATTGCCTGGTCAAAGGGACGCGGACAGAGCCCAGTAGTAAGTGCAGCACAAGACATTGCTAAGAATTTCATCTTGTTGACCTTCGCTAACTTTACGGCGATGGCGTACGATGTGTTTATGACCCGCCTCGAGCAGTCCTCTCTGAAGAGAGATGGGTTGATCTTGTTTATGAAAGGCGACCGACTTAAAAACGAGGAGAGACGGAGAGCGCTGGAAGCAGCTGGTAGTACAGGCGACGACAGTGTTACAAGTAGTATTAGGAACCACGCAGAGGAGGTGGGCATTGCGAAGTCGAGTGAAATGAAGAAGTTGGACTAACACTCATACAATATAGATATAGATATATACATTATGTAGTTGCATAAATACTTCTAAGTTTTTGTGGTATCATTTACATATCTTCAAAGTTTTTGTGGTATCATTTACATATCTTCAAAGTTTTTGTGGTATCATTTACATATCTTCAAAGTTTTTGTGGTATCATTTACATATCTTCAAAGTTTCTGTGCAATGTACTACTGACATAGTTGGGGCCTGATTATTCACTTCTTTGTTGGTGCTATATTTCCGTAGAGAGAGACCACAATCAATACGAGAAAAGAGCGGCAGAGTGTGTGCAAAGTGTACCGAACTTCGGCATATCGGCGACACATGGGGTCAACTTGGTGACTTCCTTTAGACCGAAGTAAAGCTATCAATCGGCAGGAGACTAAGACAACTCGAGTAGGCCATACACTGAGAAGTCTGCGTTCCCCATACCGACCCCATCACACCCTCTGGAGTGGTGATTTTTGCTGTAAACAAGTTTGTGGTCGTAGATTTCAATAAGCACAGACATTATGGGAAGCTTCTGCGCCGCACCGTACAAGTATACACTGGATTATTGCTTGACGCTGTATGTCTTACTTTAATCTCATACACGTTAACCACCCTCAACCGACATCCTTTATTATTTAAACTCGCTACATAGCACTACATACTACCGAATAACTAATATTTGGCCAGCTTTACCAGCACAGTTCGGTACTCGTTCGTACGCGTAAGTAGCTTCGTTCGGATTAACAACCAGCACTCCTGCACGCTGCACGTTTTTGTAGCCGCGAGATATGCACCCACGCGCACTGAAGCTCGAATAATCATGGAGATGTTCGGTACTTTTTCTCTCTCTCACACACTCCAGGAAGATGTTAGGTACTTTCTCACTTTTTCTCTCTCTCTCGCTCTCTCGTGTTAAGACCTCCACTTCACAACCGCCATAGCCACACCATTTCTAATGTGTAGTTCACTACCATAGAAGTTTAGAACTTTGCCTCATATGCCCCTGTCCAATCTGCCACGAGCCATGCCTCAGCATAGTCGGCCACGGCTCTATGCACCCGAATGCTGGGGATAGGTGCACGCATTCCGACAGGACCGCATCGCAACCTGTAGCAATCGTGACAGGCTCATAGCGTTGTGTTTGCAGAGGTGTACGGAGGTACACTCGAGGATAGTATCTGAAGACACACTCCAGGCGAATACCATATACTTTTGCCCATAACACCCCCCCCGGGCGTTACCAGAGTTTGCGCGTCCTCCTCATCACGTACAGAGTTTATGTAGGTCTCAGCACAGCCCTGAAACCGTCCCCATGTGTGGTTGCGCTTGTTTAGCGGCCACGCTCTCATTAGACTACACCCGTAGGTGTATAGTCTGCACCGCACACTGACGGGTTAGTGCAGCTGTTCGGTACTCCTCCATGCCTGCCCCAAAGTATAGTCTGGTCCACCCCTCATAGGACCAACAGGGTAGACTAGGATCTCGCAGCCACCATCCACACCCCCATATACCTATGCAGAAGCCTATGTACTTAGAAGCACATGTGTGTATCAGTGCATGTACACTCACGCGTGTGTCAAGGGTTGTCTGTGTATGCATATGCGGCGTTGCGGCACAGTTGCACCAATAGGGTCCAGCGACGCACGAGCATAGTGTGTATATACATATATACTTAGAGCGTGCACACTATTGCACCACGGATTGTTGTAGTATCGAATTGTTACGTATCTCTTGGTCCCTCGTGGCCCAGCGTAGCCCGCTCACTCGAGCACACAGAGATGCACTGATGAGGCATCCATCAGCCATACGTATCTGACCCTGCCTAGAGCCTCTGTCAGTAGCATTCCCGCAATCGAAATACATCGATATACGTCGACATATGCGTATAAGTATATATGAGTGGTGTTGTGTGCTCTGCCATCGACATATGCGTACAAGTAAATACATATGCGTACAAGTACATACATATGCGTATGAATACATACATATGCGTGGTGTTGTGTGCTTTGGATCGCATATTGGCCCAGACACAGAGCCCCACAGAGCTCGCCCGTGGGATGTGTGAAACGGCTCCTAAGATTGTCCTCCCGCAACCGCTATATATAACTGCACATCTACACCCATATCTAACCTGGCATACACAACCATACACCTCAGCACGCATGTGTACATACACACATCCCACCTACGTGCGTGGATATATACCTATTAGAGCAAGTACAGACCCACACACAAGGCTGCAAACCCCCCAACCCGCATATACAGGGCTCTGCCCTCCAAATTGCTCGGCAGCAGCACACCGGCAATCGCACCCGTTATATCGTGCATCAGTATACTCACATACAGGAAGACCAGGGACGTCACCACAACATTCAGGACGGGCGCACCCGGAATGATCACCTAAGGTGCAGCAGAGGCCGCGGGGTATAGAGGTTCGGTACACCGTGCGGGCGGGTGAGAACATGGGGCAAAACAGTGGGACAGTGGAAGAGTGTGTACTGTGTATGGTGATATGCTGCATGGTTCCTACTAGACAGATGGTCAATGATAAGTACATGGAAGGTATGGGCACATTGAGTACTGGGCTGCTGAGTGAGTTCCATTGTAGGTGAATTTTGTGGGTGTTTGCGTATGACAGCGGGTACCTGGACTTCTGCGAGGCGAGGCAGGGCGGAGAAACAGACAACAGTGGATATTCAAGACAATATATATATATATATATATATATATATATATATATATATATATATATATATATATATATATATATAGTGTCAATGTATTATGCGTGTACACATACAGTGCCAATGTAATATGCATGTACACATACATCGAATAGTCCGTTAAAGACTGAACACAAATTTATCGGAAAACTGTAAAGCGAACTAAATGATTCAGATACACCAAATAAAGCCCACCGAGCGACACTCCTTATACGCAACAATCAAAATACATACAAACGCACTCATGGTCCCTAGAACAAAGTGTAGCACAGTGCCGGACACCTTACGTAGAATGTTGTCTATTCCCATTTGTATATATAAAGTGCACATTTATATCCATACATATAAATATGCCTATATATTTGTATATATGATACACATACACATATAAATACATATGTATTCGCATATGTACATATACATACACATACATACACATATATGCATATACATACACGTATACATACATACATATTCGTATATATACGTACCAATACCAGCACTCGAAACAGCTCAATTCAATGAGAACATACCAGCAGTCCTTTGGTGTCACTTCCCAGCCACACATGGCACTGCAGCAGAAACAGTTCCAACGAAATCTTGCCCATAAAACAGAAGAACCGACTCACTACCCCTCGGAAGGGGCCTGAATGCGTGCACGCGATGTGACAGGTAGATGAGTCTTGTGGTCAATTCAATAAGTTTCTACCCAATGAAATTCAACATTCAACTAATCAATAACCGAGGTTTGTCTTGCATCCACTCTAGCGGAAGTATAGTTTCAATCGGACTGGTTACTACTATTTGAATCCGTATAACGGATTGCATCTGAATGCGTTTGAATGTCAAAGCATTCGCACTTCTGGATTTCACCGTGCTGCCCAAATTGGACTAAGAGAAAGATTGCAAACCGTTAACGTCTCTAAAACGTGTATCTTTGTACACCGTATGCGTATACCTATAAGACGGAGCCGTGATTGGGATTGCATCTGAGTACTACACAACTCGCACAGTATATACTCAACGCATTCGAAATAGAGAACAGTGACGACACACAGAGACGACACATCTGACTAATTCGCAACAGAACAGCCGTTCGTTGAGTAATGTGTACGTATTTATGGTGCATATTAATTGTTATACATATGTTTATGTGTATTTGTCTGTAAAAATGTATCCAAATAATGTTAAGGTCACTTGTGTACTGATGAAGTGTCCATGCATTCTAATATCAAATAAAGATTTATTTTAGGGTTATGTATACCAATCTACTTTGATTGTACCTTGTTCACACTAAAAAGCAAAAACCCTAAACCCTACCCAGTCCACACTCTTGCGTGCGTGTCTAGTGCACGCACGTACCATATCAACCCATACAGATAATATACACATACACCCGCTCTATGCGGCCTTAACATGCTTATAATATATACACATACACCCGATCTACGCAGCCTTAATATGATACACATACACCCGCTCTATGTGGCCTTAACATGCTTACAATATACACATACACCCGCTCTACGCATCCTTAACATGCTTACCCATATAACATGACAAAGTGATCCCTGCAGGTGACATGCAGACAAACACACACACTCTCTCTCTCTCTCTCACTCACTCACTCACTCACTGACCGTATACATTCCGCAGTAGCACAAACGAGCCAATCATCAGTGGCGAGGCAACCGTGTGCCAGCTGTTGCACTCCTTCTTGTCCACGCACGTGGTCGCAAACATAGTGTACGCCCCCAGCAACACCACGGAGGCCACTGCCGCAACCGCATTGACCGTCCGGCTTTTAAACAGGTTGTCGTTGCGGGACCCGTCCCTGATATCGCCGGAGCTCGATAGCTGGGGGTCGGGGGTGGGGGGTCTGGGTGAGTGTGTGCATCAGTTGACGTGCTACAGTAGGAGTGTAATAGGTCTATCAGCCGATGTGTATAGCACGATGAACACCTCGACCACGGGGGTTTTTCTTAGAAATATGGATCTCATGATTTTAGGGTTTAGGGTTTAGTATTGATCTCATGGTTTGTGGGGTAGGGTGTGTGTGTGTTGTTATAACCGCATGACTACCACGGGCGACTCAGGGTTGCGAGACAGCCTGATGAATTGTGGTTGCAAACGTTTGTGCCGTTGAATGGATCGGATGGTGGGTGGGTCTTATCAAGACTCAAACACGTATTATAGATATTTCCAACGATATGGGCACACACAATAAGGGTCCAGACCGCAATTATCGTAGAATGAGGTCACCGATAAATCGTCTCGTCCAGTCACATACTACAAGTATTTCAAACGGTATAGGCTGGATATGCAAGTGGCACCTCACACTTGGTCTCTCACGCACTGGGTGCAAAGGACTCGCGCGCCCCTATGAAGATCACCCGTACAGTGCACCTTTGTGTCCCCACCTGAATTTCTGGACAGGGCTCAATATCACACACTACATATATGTCACACACTCATGGACCGAAGCAAACACACCTTCGAATCTGAACTGAGTGACCTCGATTTCACACACAACATGCATCACTCACACACACACACACACCTTAGTTGATATAACTCAAATAGTGAACTGAGTACTACCTATTTGACACAACACGGATGTCCAGTTGTGTGTCATATACTCTAATGTAGAAGGACAAGAAACTCACACTCCACATACATGTCACATGTCACATGTCACATGTCACATGTCACATGTCACATGTCACATGTCATAGTGAGTCAACATACCTAATATAGAAGGACAAGCAACACACTCCACGTAAATGTCACATGTCACAGTGTGTCATGTAGAAGGACAAGTAACTCACACTCCACATACATGTCACATGTCACATGTCACATGTCACAGTGTGTCACA
This sequence comes from Sphaeroforma sirkka, assembly GCA_001586965.3. NCBI lineage: Eukaryota > Ichthyosporea > Ichthyophonida > Sphaeroforma > Sphaeroforma sirkka. Next base: position 17,023 of record LUCW03000181.1, read on the forward strand.
TACTCTAATGTAGACATAGGCCGTGAGCATGCCACAGGGCACGGCATACTTGTCAAGCGATGACCTGAACGCCCACTCAGCCACCGAACCGTTCTCCTGGATCAGATAGTACAGCGGTGAAGGGTAGTCAAACATGAAGTCAAACAGACTCTTGTCTCCGGGCAGAAACCGCACCCAGAAGAGGAGGACGAAGGCGAAGATGCAGACAAACTTCTTGGTCATGAAGGGGTGGCTGGCTGCGGAGGAGAAGAACAGGGGAACGGGATTTTAGGTTGAAAACAGGTGGTTTTGTGTTTGAGAAAGAAACAGATTGATCAAAGATGGTACAAAAAAAACCCTCGACACAAACGGACAGTGATTGTAGTAGTTGCAATCAGGCTTCTGCGAGATATACACAACCGAGTTTATCGCGGCACAAAAACCAAGTTTATTGTGCGTTACAGCCACTCAGACGCTTCACCTATACCCTACCACTCTT
>LUCW03000181.1:22500-27500 GCA_001586965.3 Sphaeroforma sirkka
TACAGTGATCCTTGATCCTAGCTTTTACTGGGGTTTGTTACTAGGAATAACCTTAAAACCTAAACCTAATATTAGTAAAAACAATCAATCATCTCAACGGAAAGTGCACGGCTGCATAGCGCTCAAGTCAACGTGCCACTGTGCGCCAACATTCAAAAGGTACAGTCGTAGCACCACAGTAGTAGCACCTAACTGCACCCATCCAAGTCCTTGAGGTATGCACATCCCAATAAACACACCCAAGTACATCCAAACTGCACCCATCCAAGTACTTGAGGTATGCACATCTTATTCAACAAACCCAAGTACTTCCAAACCACACCCATCCATGTACTTGAGGTAAACTTACTATACGTCACTTTAGTTCCACATACTAAACGTACCTCCGCATCACTGACCACAGCCATGTCCTTGCCGCGAATCCACATGAGCGTGTAGATAATACTGACGACCACAAAGAACGCCGCCAGGAGCTTCTGCTTCACATTCACTGTGGGAGGGCAGACCACACGAGTGAACAGTGGCGGGTCAAACACTGTACTTTTCTGTGTAACGCGGTAGTAGCTACTAGACTGGGTACCAACTGTGCTGCAAGTTTACTGTTGCAAGTATGTATGCATGTGTATGTGTGTGTGTGTGTGTACATAAGTGCATGTGTACATGTGTATGTGTGTGTGTGTACATGCGTGCATGTGCGCATGTGTGCATATGTGTGTGTGTGTACACATAAAAGCATGTGTACATGTGTATGTATGTGTGTATATATATGTGTACACACGTGCGCATGCAATATGTGTGTGTGTGTGCATGTGTGCATCTGTATGTGTGTGTGTGCGTGCATGTGTACATGTGTGTTTATGTATGGATGAGTCACGCGATATGGGAAAGCCGAAAGTATTGTATACGTGAACATAGGATACAGAATGACATGTGTGTGAAACACGTGTCCATGCCACCAAGTACATGCTATAGCACTAACTACGCACTATAGTATTATATCGGAGTACTGAGGATATAGACTGACATGTGTGTGGCACAGGTGTTTATGCAAAGTATGAAGTATAGTATTGAAGGACAGCGACTGTGGGACGACATACGTGGATGTGCACCAAAGACTGGCCTCCTTATACAAAACACATGATATTATACGAGCCAACCATGGTACACCTGCACCTGATACTACACTTGATAATGCACCTGATATCACACCTGATACTAAATCTAATGCTATACCTGATAGTACACTTGATAATACACTTGATAGTACATCTGATATTACACCTGATACTACACCTGATACTCATCTAATACTACACCTGACAGTACACCTGATAATACACTTGATAGTACACCCGATAGTACACCTGATAGTACACCTGATATTACACCTGACAATATATGACCCGCTCTACACGTACTTTGTGGATGAGGTGTACAGCAAGTGATGCGCGGGGGTTTGATCGTCGGTGCGATGAACCCGTTACAGTAGCGGTTGACTATCAGGTTGGCCGCAGTCTTCTGAAGCTCTGTGGCAGATAGAGAGGGGAAGCGTATGAACGTTAGAGAGAAGAGCATTGAAAATAATAAATGGCTATCATGCACGACCCTGGTATATATGTATATATATATATATATTTATCTGTATATACACAAATATATATATATATATAAATATATATATATATATATATATATATATATATATATATATATATATATATATATATATATATATATATATATATATATATATATATATATATATATATATATATATATATATATATATATATATATATACATATATGTACATATATATACATATTTATATATATATATATATATATACTATCTATATATATATATATATACATATTATGATCCATATATTGATGATATTGTTGTGTGTGTGTGTGTTGCGTGCGTGCGTGCGTGTGTGTGTGTGTGTGTGTGCGTGTTGTGTGTGTGTGTGTGTGTGTGTGTGTGTCTGTGCAATGTGTCCGTGTGTGTGTGTGTCCGTGTGTGATTGTGTGTGTGTGTCCTGTGTGTGTGTGTGTGTGTATGTATATGTAAAATGTTCTAAGGTTTCAGGTTTTAACTCTACACATATAAATATTATATATATATATATATATATATATATATATATATATATGATGATGATGATGTGCGTGATTGTGTGTGTGTGTGCATACACATATATATAATACGTACATATATATATATATATATTTATAAAATGTATGTATATATGTATATATATATATATATATATATATATATATATATATATATATATATATATATATATATATATATATATATATATATATATATATATATATATGTATGTATGTATATATATATATATATATATATATATATATATATATATATATATATATATATATATATATACAAAAAAACTTGTTGACACACACGGCAATACACACCTGGATTGAAGTAGACGCCGTTCTGCTGGAAGCGGTGGTCTTCGTCTGGCCATGCCTTGACCATAGTATTGGCTACTGAGAGTAGACGCACGTTGCTATGCGCATGGGTGATTTGGCGCAGAATGCCTTCGTACGCGTCCAGAATGCTGCCTGAAACCTTACTGAAGGGGGCTGGTAGCACGACCTTGGTAACTTCCTGTACGAGAGACCAAGAGAGAAAGAGAGAGTGTGTGTGTGTGTGTGTGTATGTATGTATACAAGACCCTTGGTAACTTCCTGTTGGAGAGACCGAGAGAGAAAAAGAGAGTGTGTGTGTGTGTGTGTGTGTATGTATACAAGACCCTTGGTACCTTCTTGTAGAGGGTTTAGGATTTAAATGTGTGTGTGTGTTCAGTCCCTGTGAGATGTGCACAAGGCGAGTACTTCGACCCCAAAACCCTAAACTCTAAATCCATAAGCACCTAAAACCTGACCCTAAAATCGTAAAACCCTAAACCTTTGTTATAGAGAACAGCGAAATTGCGAATAATTGAACATCGAATGTTTCAGATGATAGTCTATTTATAGACCAGACGGGCCGCTGACTGTGCACTCACGACGCCCAGTCCGCAGAAGCACTTCATCGAATAGCAACAATAGACATCGGTGTGTGCATATGTGTTTGCGTGGCGAGCCAATAAACCTTGGCGCCCTATGAAGCATGTATTCACCCACATGGTGCGGTTATGTATCTGATACATATACATGCTTTGATGCAACGGGACACCCTAACAGTACAAGGGTGAGTATTCAGAGGATACCCTGTTGATATTTAGGGTGCATTACCAAGATTCGTAACGACTAAACAGCGAATAGTTCAGGTGACAGTCCACTTGTCTTGGGTAAACGTTTGACTTATCTCAAGTAAACTTTCGACTCCTGCTGGGAAGAACAGTGAACATTTTAACAGTGCAACAGCACACATTCACATATGCCACATTATTGACACTGACACCCATACTCATATTCAGTGCAAGCCAATTGAGACCAGATTATAACACACGTCTTCAACAATCAATCCAATGGCACGCATATTAGTAATACCACTGTTACTCTATAGTAGGGAACAACGCACATATCAATATGACAGCAAACACATCAGTTGACCTTTGAGACCAAGTAATAACAAACATGTTCAACAATCTACCGACACATATACCAGATGGTACACTCTTTATACCTTTGTGTCTCTGTTGTGGAGAATGGTGTCTTGTATTGGCCCAACCGGCAGCACAATCACCTTAATCTTCCTATTAGCACCTAACTCGCTCAAGGTTTGGATCATCTGGGACCGGAAGAAAGAATGACTATATGAATCAATAGTGCGGCAACAAACAATACTCTACATAAAGGTGTGTACCTGAGTCTTGCATGGATTGGACTATTTAGGACCGAAATGAATCAGAGGAAGAAGAGTCGATGACCTTGATGTGGAAAAAAGATGTCGTCTACAAAGTCAGAGTGCACCCAGGCCACTTTATATTTGGATCATCAAAGTCCAAAAAAAGAAGAAGATTGGGTAGGATCAATCGAGCAGGAACAAATGGTATATTACACCGGCCAGCCGATTGCAGCCACGCATATGAGCACTGTTTCTGATCTCTACATTTGTATGCATAGATTGTACGACCACCAAAGTCATCTATAATCAGTTACCTACAGTTTGTCACCTACAGTTAGGGTTTTAGGATTTCAATATGGATCAAGGCAGCGGAAAAAATCGGTAAACTGTAAAATATAACTGCATCATTATTGTAGCCAAGCATGCGATCCGTGTTTTTGATCACTGTGTTTACGTGTGTTAACAGTACGAACACCATTTCGGATGACTTCCATGCACATGTGTGGATGTTCAGAGGTAGTCGTAAAGACTGAATGTTCCGAGGTAGTCATGAAGACTGAACGTTTAGAGGTAGACATAAAGACCGTGTCTATATTTATCCATCGGCGCTTGTGTAGGTAGTTACCAATATATGTGAATACACACCGATTGGCCGATACCCACACCATACAACTACTCATCAATTAAACACATATATATAGTGTGTGTATATGCATATAGGTAATATACATAAAAGGGGAGTGTTAATTAATCGGACACACATATATGCAACACCTCTACACTGGCATGCCGCATCCAGTACTTGCAGGCATTGATGTGCGTCTTTGCTCTGTCCCTTTGCCACCTCAGCCAGCCCAATACTGTGCACCAACATGCGCCCTCGCCCATGAATCTACCTTGTGCACATACACACATATACAAACTCCTACATACACACATATACACACTCTTGCATACACACATATACCCACTCCTACATACATATATATACACACTCCTACATACACACATATACACACTCCTACATACACACATATACACACTCCTGCATACACAGACATTCACATATATAGTAAACCAGTCCGACCTAACGTACACCCTGCATAAGTACCAGCATTCCTACATGCATACATATACGTAAATCCACCGGCACACACCTATATACA
>LUCW03000181.1:35000-91015 GCA_001586965.3 Sphaeroforma sirkka
CACTGCTGATGTACCCAGTCCTGTTGCCCGAGGACTTGTTGTCCAGATTCCGCTTGCGGACTATCTCGCCCAGGGTGAAGCTCAGATTTTCCCCAATATCGGCGAAGTAGGGCCGGTCGTTGGGTTCTTCCTGCCAGCAACTCAACATGATATCATACAACGATTCGGGACAGTGCTTCGGTCTCTCCAGCCGATACCCGGTCTCGATCTTGGCGAGTATCTCGTGGATATCTCCCGGACCATACGGCAACGCAGCAAGGCTCGCAATCTCCCACAGCACCACCCCGTACGACCACACATCAGACTTGGTGCTGAACACGTGCCTCTGTACGCTTTCCAAGGCCATCCACCTCAGCGGCAGCGCAGCATTATCGCCCACCTCGAATATCTCCTTGTCCTTGTAGGCTTCTTTCTCCTTCTTCAACTCATCCTCGAAGTTCGGGAAACATGTGTTGAAGCTGATCACACTATCCGGACGCCTGCCATTGGGCAGCAGCTCCACTGAGCCTGAACACGTGGTACCATCAATGCACTCACCCGTTGCTTGGTCAATCATGCCCAGGTCATGTCCCTTAAACCCTACTATCTGAGCCATGGTAATGGGCGGCACATTGGCCCGCTCGTCTCCGCCAGACTCCATATACTCGTTGCCTGCTTCGCTGTAGCCCTCGTCGTCTTCGTGTGCGTGTGCGTGTGCGTGTGCGTGTGCGTGTGTGTGTGCGTGCACATGGACCTTATAGCAAGTCTCCGGTGCCGATGCATATGATTTCCGCATGGCATCACTGGCATACCCGAGCCCATCTTCGTCTGAGCGTGCCTCATGGTCACCGAGCATGTGCGTGTGTGATCTGCTTGTTCCATCTTCCTCCTGCTCGGATATGCTGTGTGTGGCGCTGGCCGTACTGCTGCGTCGGGCACCCCGACTGTTTCCATGCGACATGGGCCGGGGGCGGGGCTTGACCTGAGGAGACACCCCGTTGTGTGTCTGTGTGTGTGAGACCTCCCCTATATGGGCACCTACATCCATAGCACTAGCAACCGTCATTGCCTCCGTGCTGCTGATTGTATCCTCATCAGAGTGCGTATAGGCTTGTGTTTCCCTGGCACCCATGAAGAGAGCATCTGTGCTGGGCCCCTGGTGCAGCCGCACCTTGCCCCCATTACGGCCCATATACGATGGACTGCTACTCTTTTTCTTGTTTGCCAGTGGTTCGGGGGCAAGGTGCTTGGCAGTGATGTTGATATACCCCCTTTCCTCATTAGCACTTACCTGTGAGTCCGGTTTTGACCCGCGCGCAAGGTGCTTGGCATTTATGTTCAGATACCCCATTTCATCATCTACACCTGCCTGAGAGACTGGGCTTGACCTACCCATATATTGGTGGTGTGATTGTTGTGGAACATTATACGAACTCTGGCGGTGCAAATCATAGGACTGTAGTTGTCCCTGGGGCTGTTTTGATTCTTGGTAGGCTGGCTGTTCTTGGTAGCATGGTGGTCCTTGGTAGGGTTTTTGTTGTTGTTGGTGGTAGGAGGGTGGTCGTTGGTAGGACAGTTCTTGTTGGAAAGGTTGGCCGTTGTTTGGCTGCATCACGCTCTGCTGTATATTCTGGTGCATCTGCCCGGGCATAGGTCCGTGAATACTTCCTTCTATCACACCCCTGTCCTCCATCTGGCCTGGGGCCCAGCTCGCCCTCCTGATTCCCAATATCCTATCGCCCACCGCTACCAGATTATTCATCAACGTGTCGGCGGCTACCCTCAGTGACTTTCGATTCTTCTCGATGGTGGTATGCGATATGTTATTTGTATTACTGGTGCTATTGTTGTACATACTGTGCCGACCATGGCTCACTCCCCCGTGCTGCTTCGGGTGAGTAGATGCCGGTTGTGCATACAAACCCGTCGGGGTTGGAACTGGTATAAATGCGCCCATGCCCTCAAAGTCCGCCACTACATCGCCAGACGACTGCCTGAGCAAATCGTTACCTTCATTCCCTGTGCACCCGACCCGCAGGATCTGGTTGTACTTCTCCTTCTTGTACTCTTTGGACTTGTACCGCTTAGAGCTCCCCGCCCGATTGCTCAGTGTTTTCGGGTCACTCTCCCCGGGCACCCCCAGACTATTCATGGTCATGCTTGTGGTCATGGATAGGTACGGGTTCATCACCTGCACCTTGTTGTCGGTGCTCTGCACAATCACCTGAGCGTTCTCGAGTATCCGCGACATCCCGAGATCGCTGACCTTCAATATCGGAACGCCGTGTGAGTCCGGGGTGGGCGGGCCCAGGAGACAGTTTCTGGAGGCCAAATCTCGGTGCACTATGCCCTTGCTCTCGAGATATATCATACCCTCGGCCAACTGATGGGCCAATGCCAGCACAGCAGTAGTAGGTAGATACTCGCCATCACGTCCCTTGAGATAGTCGTAGAGACTACCCAAAGGAAGGTACTCCATGACCACGCATGGCATCTGCTGGTGCAGTCGTTTCGTCACGCCTGAATCAGAATAGCGTGGAGGCAACCACCGAGGTGATATCAGTAGTTGGCTCTGTGATACGTACTCTATGATGTAAGGTACGACTATGTAGATGTGCATTGTTCTGTGGATTTAGATGCCGTGCATATGATAAACGTAACAAGGGACAAACGATAATTTGGGAAAACTAAAAGTTCGTGGATGTGCGGCCTAGTATGAGCAAACATTTACGAATCTCCATCGCTACCTAGTTGTATACTGACATTGGCATACTCGGTACTTTACGAGTTCCACTTACATATTGATCAAGCCTGTGCATACCTAACACGTACGCTACGTGGGGGTGGTCAAGTCGGTTCATCAAGTCCACTTCTCGAAGTACCTCTTCCTCACTGTTTTCTTCTAATATGCGCAGTTCCTGATTGATTCGTTGCGAAACGGCGGTATTGTGAGCAGGGGTAAGAACAACTTATATGTTCACTTGAAATATGAAGTAACGTAAATGTTGTACTCTATTGAACGACACAATCACTAAGGACACGAGGTCACCCATGAGATACCTTGATTGCAACAGGGATGAGCGCCCCCTGATGTTTGAGTACACCTCTATGGACGTTTCCAAACTTTCCGCTGCCGATAATGGACTCCTTAAAGAGATTTTCTAACGGTACGTACTTGGAACTGAGTATAAGTTTATATAAAAGAAGGGTGTGTGTGATTATAGGATTGAAAGGTGTTGGGTAATCATCAATTCACGCAAATTCAATACGCGAAAACAAATCGTATTCGCATGAACAACACATAACATCAGTACATAGGTCCAACGGAGCAAGGATACTAACAGCATACGAACCCGATGTCTATAGCTAAGCCCTGGCTACAAATGAGACCACATACTTGGCTGCGCGAATTTTCCGCAATGTGTTATCTTGCGCAGTGTAGTTCTCAAACACGGATTCGGAAAAGTACGGATTTTTGCCTTTGCCCATCCACCGATCGTAGTGTTTCTTCTGGTTGTGTTGTTTGCGTAGCCGCACCGCTAGATACACCGACAGGGCCAAGGCCAAAGCACATACTACAATACCTGCAATTATACCGGCTGCAGAACGATGGAAAGGTGCCAATGGGCCGTGTGAGTCAACCGGAGGATGTACAATATTGGAATAGGGGGAGCCCACTCAATGAACGAGATACCCTCAGCGTAAGTACCGTACGAACCTCACAAATTAATCGATGAGCGGAGGAGATTCGCGCACTGCAACAACACACTACAGAAGCGCAGGGTATGAAAGCGTCTGGCTGTAACTACTGCTGTCTTGTATAGGCAAGGATGATATAGAACAACACGCATTAGCACAAAAATGAAGTTCGTAGCTGCGCTCCTGCGTTATGCCTGTTGCTACGGGTCGAGAAACAGGTTGAAATGACCAAGATGTACCTTTTTACTATTCTCGTATTCTTGGGCATGCACGATTTATGGGCATCTACAAACAACGCCATATTTAGGTCACAAGTTTTGTGCTGGCAGGTCCGAAACTTAAGACTTCTGCTGCGTGGTGAAGTTGAATCATAGCACATTCATTGTCTATCGCGGATACCCATTCAACCAGATATGGTATTGCTTTATATGACATTTAACTCAAACTAACATACATTTAAAACTTTTAAGCAAGCATATATGCCCCAAATACGTCACCAGATACATCGGTTTCAAGTAACTATTACCTTATAATACAGTACTTAGCATATGATTGCATGCACTAGATTCGCGCAACTACTCGTACCTGATATTTCTTTTTTCACGGTATACTTCTGTCCAGGACCACCGATGTTTCCAAACGGTACTACCACCCCAGAGTCTACAAACGAATTCTCAGCAAGGGTGACTTGACTCTCAACCACTGCACCACTAGCAACTCTTGAATTCGGCCCAAATTTAACGGCTGTACGGCGTCGACAAATGAAAGATTGTCAGAGGTAGGACTAATTGGTCTTGAATACAATTGCATGGACAAAATTTTGAGCGGGCCGGACACGGCAAGTGCGGATGAGGAACGCTTCGATGCAACATTGTGTGGAGTGATCTGATATGAGAGGTTATGCCTCGGGAGAAAAATTCCACGCGCTGATTGAGTGGAAGTGAACCTAATGCCTAACTCGTTGCTGATTGATAGTGCACTCATAAAACCATTTGATTCTATTAAAACTACATTCTGAGGATTAAAAAGAAGAAGAAGAAACCCTGAATGATACTGCATGTTCAATGACAAACATACACGCTAGACAAAATTTGTGGACACCAGTAGCAAATGGAACATTATAGAACTTGAATGCAGATATGACTTGAAATCAAAAATATCGTGAAAACACAGACGTCTAGAAAGACAGATAAACTCAAATCATCAATTCCCGGTTGAAACATATCTTGCAAAAAAAAGAAGGCTAGTAAACCGATTTGATGCGAAGACCACTTACAACTTCCGATTTCAACATTATCTCCCAATGTGTTGTCTGAGCCGATTGTTGCATTCTCACCGACCGTAGACCCAACCCCCAAATTGAAGCTGCAATGAGACATGGTTGCAACAAACAGTCGGCTAGGTAAGTAACACTTTGTAATGGAGGAGAACGACTATAGCTGCACGGACTATCACAGTCATGCGCAAGACAACAAACTCCCTCAGTCAACGACAAAACTTGTAAGGTGGGTGGCGTAGTCTACTACAGACAACTGACTGACTTGGCAGTATCTAGTGTCACAATAGTTGGGCCCAGCATGGTAACCCAACTTCAAGTATTTCGAGCATTCGCGAGTATAGGAAAAGAGTGGGTCAGAAACACTGCAAACTTGATAAATCTACTTACCCTGATTCTACGTTGCTATTATCCCCGATACTCGATCCTGATTCCAGACGTGCACGCGCACCCAATGCAACACCGTCACCGACCGAAGCGTCTGGTTTTAACGTACAGTTGTAACCGATTACACTCTCGTCCCCTACGTCGACACCATCGTGCAGTTGAGCAAGCGAGCCTATGATAGTATTCGCTCCAATCGCCACATCTTTGCCTATTGCGTCGTTCGAATCAGGGGGAAAGATTGACAAAAGTAGAAATGTTGATCAAAAATCAGAGCGCAAAATTGAAAAATCAGAATCTGGCTGACCATATTGACTGCCGCCCTAGAACAATGAGGTGATCAGTCGTATATATTCTCCTGCAGGCCATATCCTAAGCAGATCTTATCAAGAACGAGATAGAGCTATAACGTTTTTTGTCACACATTCCTGAACATAAACATATACAGTAGGACCATGCAATATAAACATGTATATATTCTTATGTATATGTATACATATATATATATATATATATATGCATGTATAAGTTCATATATATATATATATATATATACATGTGTGTGTGTGTGTGTGTGTGTGTGTGTGTGTGTGTGTGTGTGTGTGTGTGTGTGTGTGTGTGTGTGTGTGTGATATATGTATATATATATATATATATATATATATATATATATATATATATATATATATATATATATATATATATATATATATATATATATATATATTTATATATATATATATATATACATGCGTGTGTGCGTGCGCGCGCGCGCGTGTGTGTGCGCGCGCGTGATGTGCGTGCGCGTGTGTGTGTGTGTATTGTGCAAGTGTGTGATGATTATTATATATTATTATTATATATATATATATATATATATATATATATATATATATATATATATATATATATATATATGCGCATGTATTGATGATATGTGATGATATTGATACGAATATATACGTATATATACGCATGTATATTATATAATATATACGCATAATACGCATATATATATATATATATATATATGCATATAATGTGCATAATATGCGCATATGTAATAATATGTGTATGTAAAATATGTGTATGCACGCACATTTGCATGTACATCCGGTATGTCCATATGTCCATATGTCCATATGTCCATATACATATGTATATAATGTATATATGTATGTATGTATATGTAATATGCATATGTGCATATATGTGTATGTCTATATAACGCATATGCGTGTATATATATATATAATTAATTTTCTCTATATACGCGCATGTGTGTGTATGCGTATATATATATATATCTCTCTCTATTTTTTCCATATATTGTGCGTTATATGTGTATACGTGCATATATGTGTAAAAACATTATATATGTATATATGTATATATGTATATATGTGTAGATGTATAGATGTATATATGTATATATGTAAATAATGTACATATGTACATATGTATATATGTATACGTGTAAATATATATATATGTACAAATGCACATATGTGCATAGGTAGATATGAACATATGTACATAAACACATACACATATAGCATATAAACATACCCAATATGACTCCAATAGCGACCACAGAAGATGCTTGCACTTTTGTGCCCTCGCCAACTTCGGTGGGTGCCGACAAGCGACGATCGTCGCCTGCGGCTTGCCGCCTGCAAGGCATCATGTATTGTAGAGAAACATGGATTAGTGAGCGAAAGACATTGTATCCTAGCTATTTATGGCCTACATACGCAACTACTATACATCACTGTTTGTTAGTCTAGCATAGTGCACAGCTGAGAGACTAACCCCCAGCGAATCAATGGTGAGGTGGGGGCCTTTATATATCCTTTCCTATCGAAGTGATCACGAACAGTGGAAAATAACTTTGGATACAGTACAGATCACGATGGCTCTGTACCATACTGTACACACCTTATCTGACTACCAGAAGTGCACGCTGAGAATTATGCAATCAAAATTGTGAACAATGGGAAATGTGAGCAATACATTCCATCGCAATCGTGTTTGGGGGTGAAATACCTGAACCACTCTTGAAAAAATCGCGACCTCAAGCTAAAATACCTTCGCGTAGACATTTCCATTCTACTGTCATTCAGGTCGGCAAGGTCCAACCCCATAGCCTCGCCCTCATCAATCAGCTCCATAGCAACCCGCACATAATCTCCCACTTCTGTATTATCTTTGAATTCTACATTACTACCCACTTTTACCCCTACACCGAACTTCACATTCTTTCCGATCTTAACATTCTCGCCCAATACCGGCCCGGGTCGCGAAGGACTCACACTGATAGTCGGAGAAGTGGTGGGCACTGCTGATACGGACCGTGACGGCGTAACGCTCGCAAAAGCCGATGGTGATCGTGTGGGTGTATTGGAAGGTGTGTTGCTAGGAGACCTAGTCTTCGATGGTGCGGGAGTAGGGGCTGCCGTGCGAGTATTTGATGGTAAAGGTGAACGAGATTGGGATGGAACAGTTGAAGGGGAAGGTGCAGCAGAAGCAGATAGTGTAAGTGAAGCTTGGGAAGTGGGTGATGGCGAGGGACTGGCTGGGAGAGGGCTTTGTGAGGGTGAAGGATAGAGAATGGCCTGTTGTTCTTCGTCAGTGAGTAGCTGGTCACACCTGAGACCGCTGTACTTTATCGGACAAACACATCTGAACCCTTCTGGCACCATGCCACTGACCGTGCATGAGCCATGAACACAGGGATTCGGAATACATTTATTTGTTGATGTTTGTCGACTCTGTCTGTGTGTGTAAGGTTCGCTGTTTTGTAATAAAAACAACAGCTCCTGAGCTACGACGAGTGTGTGTGTGCATAACAGGCCCACTATAATTGTCGGTATATATGTACGCATGACGCTCAAACCCCCTGTATTCTAAGCTCCTATGCGAAATTCTGTTGCGAGCAAGCTCGAGAGACCTGTGCGATATGTAAACTAACAACGTGTCCGAGCCGCCATACGTCTTGAAATTTTGCAGCGTTCTTGTAAAATACTTTGTATGCAATAAGCTGAATCTCGCGTCAGGACTCCTGTCTTATGCGATGGTGAAACTCGTGCTACCCCAGTGAACCCTGTAGGTATTCGTCGGACAGTATACACTTAATATATAGCACTATGAGTTATGAGTATATACGATATTTAACACTACGAGTTGTGACTGCAGTGACTGAATTATGATCCGATTAGAGACTTATTTACGATAGTTTGTCGAGTTTATAGCATGCATGCACAATAGCACAAGAATTAAAATATATTTGTCTGAATCTAATGATGCCTAACGCCATATGCAACTGATATGCGTCTAAAATATTGCGACAATAGCTCTCAAATATTTTCCCACACTCGCCAGTCGCCACTGTCCCATACTGACACTGAGACACTCTCACCCTATAACCAAATCTGAAATCAGGAGGGGTTGATGAGCCGCTGAGCGGGTAAATGAACAGTTTTTTTTTAGATTTGACGCAATGAGATGTATACGTACATAAAATTACAACGAGTGCGTTTTAATTTTTAAAACATTTAAAAACCATTGAAGGGCAGCACAGCCAGCACTTCTGCCGCGAGTTTACTTAACCCTTATATGATTCACTTAACTAATTTATATCCAATACATTTCTATTTATTTGAGTTCATTACAAGCAGTGAAATAGCGATATTTTTAAAAACGGAGTAGATTCTGTATTTTTTTAAATTTGGTTTACAAATTTTTCAGCCTCAGCGGGCTCAGCACTCAGGTATCCGTATTAGTAAAGTAAATTTCATTTTTAACAAACTCATCTCTCTAATATTCGGAAAAAAATACTAATTAACGTTAACTAATTGGATAAATTTAGCTGGAACACAATCAGTTATCCTCTTTTATATATATTTTTAAAGAAAACAAAACACAAAGTATCTAGAATGTCTTTATACGGCAATGATGAAAATAAAATTATTAACCACTTCAGGCCCAGTTTCCTACCAGTCTCGTACTCCAACTTTTTCGAGTTTACTTTGCTTTTGAGATGTAATTAGCGCGATTTTAGCTCCATTTGTTGCACTTGTTGTATTAGTTCGTTGTCGGCCTCAGAGGAGAGGTCGACGTATGTTAGACACGAATAGTGTCAACTGTAAAACCATGGGCGAATCCGAAGCAATAGCTAAGACAGAGGACGCCTATACACATGTGTCTAACTGTTAACATATGCCAAGCCCTTAAGACCGACAAGGACCTAACATAAGTGCAACAAATGGGTTGTATCCGCGCTACAATATCTATTTAAGTCAAGCGCTTTCAGCCGACAGTTAACAAACAAGCGGCAGAAACAAACACATCTCACAAGTGCTTAAAATCACGCTAATTACATTAATACACCTATATCGCTTAAAAGGAAATTAAACTCGAAAAAGTATGTATGAGACTGGTAGGAAACTGGGCCTGAAGTGGTTAAAAAAATTATTTTCACAGTACCGTATAAAGATATTCGACTATGGCCTATGGCCCGGGGTCTTGGGGAGGAAAAAAATTCAAACCCGTGGCACTAAACTGAAACTACAATAAAAGTGTAAATATTTATTTACAATAGAAAATGTTTATCAATAGAAAAGTCGCTAGTATGTAGTCTGGATTGCAAGATTGGAACCCCATTATTCAAAATGTTCTACTTTAAAGAGTAAATAACTAAAAGTATGTACTATGTAGGCAGGAGTTGGCCTGTTGGGCCGCTGCGCCTGCCCGCTGGGCGAAGGCAGCAGGGCGCAGGGGTAAACAAAATTCAAATTTGAGTTCAGCGACTGCGAGAGCCCAGGGCCACCAGCCAGAGAGCGTTCAGCGACTGCGAGAGCCCAGGGCCACCAGCCAGAGAGCCCCAGAGCCCCATACTCTCCACTGTCTCCAGAGACCGGCAGCCAGAGGCCAGGCCCGCCAGAGGGCCACTGCCCAATCCTCAGCGACTCAGTCTCCACGGTCTCTCTAGCTCCTCTACTAGAGTCTCCATTCTCCACATAAACCCTGCGACCTGCACCTGGGGGCCTGGGGGGCTGGGTGCCTGGGGGCCTGCCTCACGGAGTCCCGCTCTCGGAGTCGTGGAATAAAAAAAGAACTGTCTCAAGTCAGACTCTCATCCCTCAACAAGGGGTCATGGAAATTTATATTATTATTATTACTGTTTATATATTTTATTTACTTCCTAAATCAAAAAAAAAAACATTTGTTTCGTTTTGTATATTTAGTTATATGTACATGAGCCAAGCACAGATGCAGCCTGCAGGCCTGCAGCAGTAACGAGCGTGATCGAGAGTTCGAGACTCACTCTCGTCTGCAGAGAGAGAGAGTCGGAGACTGAGAGGACATATTTATGCCATTTCACCCTCCTGAAAAAGAGAGCAGACTCCAAAAACGAAATACTATTTCCAAGCGTTTTTGGGAGGTACGAAAATAGCCAGACCATACTCCATCAGGCGTCATCACCCTTATGGATTCTTGATATTAAATATTTAGGTCATGGACTCATTGAATCATGGGCTCAGCCGCTCATGGCCCACTAAACCCTAAAACCCTAAACCCTAAACCCTAACCCTAAAAGCCTTTGGATCGGACATTTCTTGCGCCTAAAAAATGCCTAAAAAACTTCTGACTAAAACCCATGGCTAACAAGCGTAGTACTGGCTAAACCCCTTTTTTATGTTTATGACAAACATTATGACTATGTATGTAGATTCTGCGTAAAGGCTTTAAGTAATGAGAAAGATGCGGTACCGAATCCGAGAAGAAGTTAACAAACCCACACACAGAGTTCACATCTCTTCCAGTAATTGGTGTTGATAAATCCAACAGAAACTGTTTCTTGCCAGGATCAATTTCTACCCCTGCTGCAGATACTTTGTAGCCAAGTAAGTGTATAGTATCTTTAGCAAAAGTACACTTGTCTTCGTTAATCTTAAGTTTAGCATGATTAAGTCGCTTTAAGACTTCTTTAACGAGTTTAGCATGTTCATGTGCTGTCTTTGTAAAGATAACTATATCATCTAAATAGACTGATACGTTATACGACAGATCCGCAAATAGTTCCATCATAACTTGTTGGAAGAAAGAAGGTAACATGTGTAAGCCTTGGCTCCAACTCACGTAGTTATGTGAAGGACACTTTAACTTAGAGAAGTCGACGTTTGTTAAGTCAAGTCTAACGTACCCATTAGAGAACTTAAACATACACCAGTCAGTTATTGCAATCTTCCTGTTGCGTATAATTAAGTCCATAATTATATCGGTGAAGTGCGGAATCATATCCTTTGCTTCACCTTCCGGAGGTTTAGGTATCTTTAACATATTATCATCTGACTGATCTTTATTCGGGTCTAGCCCATTAGGCAGACCAGTGAGTGTTTTACCTAAACTGAGAAAATCAGTCATACCTATAATTAAATCGTATTTCTGAGACATGTCAGTAACGATTAGGTGAGTCTTCACTTCTCTTCTATCTGACAGCATTATGTGTGCATAGTCAATGGCTTGTTCGCAAGTAGTAACTTTGCCATTTCCCAAGATTAAATCAGTTGTTTCGTTATGGACAGCTATATCTGTAGCGTAGGCTACTCGGCATGAGATAGCAGAGACTTCAGCCCCTGGATCAAATAGTGCCATAACTTTTTCTCCATTTACGAAAACTGTTTGAAAGATACGTTCATCTCCTTTGGTATAGATTTTATTGAACATTTTCTCATAATCTTGCTCTAGTGCGCACATATGGTACTGTCAGTGCTTAACTTGGACGTCTGGTAAGTCCTTGCAACCCTCTTTGTGCCAACCGTTAGTACCCTTGCAAGTAGCACACTCTTTCATATAGTGTCCAAAATCTGGCTTGCCTGGTGCACACTTAACAGGGTCGTGTCTACCATTCCACTTGCCATTACGTTTTGTGAGGTTGTAACCACACTTCTTGCAAGGCGCTCTCACCTTCTTATCACCTTTCGGTTCGGTAGAAGTAGAGCCAGTACCCCCCTCCAGTAGTAGTGCGAGGTTTCTTAGTACTACGCGCAGTATTAGTCTCTACTGCGTTTCGCTTAGTGGGCTGGGTGTAGCTCGTGGTACTAAGTACTCTAGTAGAGGAATTGGTATGCATGTGTACTATCTTCTCAAAGACAGACCAAGGCATAGATCGCAAATCACCATAGGCGATGATGTCATCATTGACTTTCTTAAAGAGGTTAGCTCCCAGAGTCTCCATCATCTGACAAATTAATAAATATTCGCCAGTATAGGTACGACCACCCATCCGAGTATTCATATGTGTCATATGAGCTAGAGCACCTCGAATAGTGGTATCGTTCGCAAAGAACTTGCGAGACTCTAGAAGTTCACGGTCACGTGCATCTTCAAAAAAAGGTGTTAAGTATATTATCACGCAACTGGTGCCAGGGTAGGGCTTTCCAGTTGGGCTCATGAACCTTCAAGATAGTTCGCCATTCACCTGGCTCACAGAAATGAATAAAGGCATTCATCATCTGCTTATCCCTAAGGCTGGCAGACTCCTTAAGTTGGTCGAAGGCCTTCAGTGTCTCCACTGTACTCTCATTAGTAGAGAAATCGACCTCAGCCTGCGCGTTACCTAGCTGCTTTATAAAGCTTGGTTCTAAGTGTTCACGAGGCTCATGCTCAGTGCTACGGGCTGCTAGTGCCAAGATGATGTCTATTTCCTTTCTCTTGTTATCGATTAGATAGCGAATGTTATCCTCTTTCCTATCGTCAAGGTCAGAGTCATCCAATAGACGGTCCTCAAGGACTTGCATACCAGAGCGTAATAGCCTGAGACGAGTATGTCTGGTTCTCACTTCCTCATCCTCAGGATTAGAGCGGGAACTCTCTAACGAGGTACTGGTGTAGCGATTGCCAAAATCGTGATTACCAGGGTTAGTTGGCAAATGAGGGTCGATATTACGACGATGGTAAGCCTCATCGAGTTCCATACGATCATATCCTCTGACAGGGTTAGGTTTGTCAAGAGGATGGTCGATGGTAGCATCAGAGCTATAGAGATTGAATTTTGAAATATTATCTCTCTCGCCAGTGGTAACTGGCTTAGTGGTAAACATACTGGCTGGTAAACCAGTAGGTCTCGGGTTCAAAACCCGGCCCGAATTTTTTTTCTTCTTCGGTATAGGAAGAATATCAGCCAAGTGGGACACGATAGAGGGGTCCACAACTGCTGCTGCCGCTAGCTCCTTCAAGAGCGCTTCAGTGCGGTTCAATTGGCGTCGAGATTGAGAGGATCCAACCACTCGTTGTCGAGTTATGGCGTCCTCAGCTTCGGCCCCAAGATTTGAGCTGAATGGAATGGCTTCTCCATCGATGACGAAACCGAAATTTTCGGACAGGTCCAATACTTCCTTTTCACGCCGGATTTGTGCTGGAGTGTCCTTTAGATGTGGAGTTGTAATGCCCCCGACATTCGTATCCACGAATTTTCCAGCCTTTCGACGTTTATCCCCAATATTTGACGGCACGTGGTCAGGGGGCAAGCTGGGGTCCTGAGCTTCACTCCTAGGTGATACACGGACGCTGGCGAGCCTTTCCGCGGTAGTAGATACCTCTTCTTCCAAGGCTTTAGGATCCGACGAGTCATCCTCAGAATAATCCTCTGTACCAACCTCAGAATTTGCTTCCCCAACAGTATCCTCGGCAGGCTCAACTCCAGACAGGCTAGGTGTTTCCACAGGGACCTCAGGAACCTCGGCAGGCTTAGCAGGCTTAGAGCTAGCGGCTCCCTTGCCTTTAGAAGTACCCTTAGCCATAGTATTTGCTGGATAGTAAATCGATGTCAGACAGTCTAGAAGCAGTACACTACTGTAACTACTAAATAACTGAAAAATATGTAAACTTCGATGGAAATTACTAGGTTTCAAACTATATTAAACTAAAATACAATTTAGTCAGTTAGGATTTAGCAGTGGTAGCTTGTGTAAGAATGATCGGGACTGCCTCTTGTTAAGAGCCTAAATATCCTCGATCACACAGGGCGTACCTCTAGCTGTTCTTTATTGGATAATTTTCACTAGAAGTACTAAGTGTTCATGACCACATGCCTAATTTGTAGATAGACATAATGACGTAAGTCACTTTGATACATTGGCTGATATAAATAAAGTTCCATCTGAAGAAAAGTTAAAAAAAGAAAAAGACTTATTGGATTTTGGAGATTGGCGGGAGGACCAAAATCTATAAGTAGTAGTTCGGAGATTATAAAATTTAGTTTATAATATCCTACATCTACTAATGTCTCAAATAGGTCCAAGTAGATGAGTCATACCAAATACTCAGGCTATTGGAGCCATCAAAGTGAATTTAGAACACTTTGGAAATATTGGAAAAAGAGCTTGTATTATATTATTTAAAATACAAATAAATATCAATGTATTATCTCAATTGATCTTGATATTTTAGACTGGCCGGAGGCCGTATTTCTACAGTACACGCATCCACAGCAACTGTGATTGTCGTGGCAGGGTAAACGAGAAGGGATGTACCCGTTTATCTGTCGAGTATATGGATCCAAGAACAAATAACCTGGCGTACTTCCTCAGAAACTCCAATGTGCGTCTGGTGAGAGGGGTTATAACGTAGTAGCCAAAAAAAAAATTGAGTATTTATGGTCGTGCTTGTGGAAATATGGCACACAGCCAAATGAGACATCTGCCAAGTGAGACGATGTCATTAGCGGTTTCGGTTGTGCGAGAGCGCCATGCGTGCAGCAGCAAGTTGTACGAGTGCAACTTATGTGCGCTAAGGCCAACCGTACGGGCCTTGATATCCATAAGCACACCAATGTATTCCGTTACAGTAACTGAGGTTACTTCTCAAAGGCGATTGGGATGCCGAGGAAGGTAAACAGTGCGCAGATCTTGGCTGCTTCTTGTTTGTCCCTGCCAGGACCATGTATCGCCAGAAAACCGTCAACAAAGCGGCAGATATCCAAGCTTGCAGATAGAAAGATAAAGTCGATAGCGGCGCCCAGGCGCTTAAAGATCTGTGGTCTACTATGTAGACCAAATTGTACGGCCTATCTCGTGGTGCTCAAACACGAATCCGACCAACGGTATATTTAGAGACCGAATTCGAGTTCAACGGAAAAAACTACTGACAGCGTTGATCCCGCGGGTGTGACAGCTACAATGTCAAGTACTTTACGGAGCTTGATTTGTCTGAGTTCTCTGGATGCTATCTTACAATTGATACTCGAGTGACGAGGGTAAGATAAGTGATGGATGCGACAGACTTTGCGAGAGCCGTCGGATTGCAGTTTCTATATAACCCCGATAGGGGATAGGTAGTAATATGGGTATGTGCGTACTTCGGATAATGATAAAGGGCCGATAAGTACGTTTTGTTCCAGTTCTTTTGTATCTGAGGCTCTTAGCCATGGTATATGCTCTAACAGATGGTAGTGTTTGCCAATATAAGAGGGTGTGCCTCGTTCTGTGTGCGGTTTCGAGTGAGTGTGGGTGTAGACGTAACTGATGGCAAAGAAGCTTGTTTGTTGAAGTGTATGTGTGAGGATACAGTACTGCGGGGTGGATGTGTGTGAGTGTGCTTGAGAGACTCAAGCGTGGTTAGGGGCAATATGTGCGTTGGGTGTGCTGCAACCAGGAACATTGCATGTGTGCGAGAAACAACAACTCGTGCGTGTATATGAACGAGCCGAATTGTAGTCCAAACACTCACGAAATTAAGACACATACGAGCGCTTGTTACTGTTATTACATGTGCAGAAACGAGCTTCTAACAGGCAGCGGTGACATGTCGCATTCGGGCGACGATTAATATCTAGGGTAAGAAATGTAGCAAGCAGTTGTGGGAGTAGCACTGCGTATTGGGTGAACTCGTTGTATGAGACTACCAGTGCGAGAAGTGTTTCGTCACACCAAGCTACACTCTCTGGGGTGTGTGTGTTTAACCAGCCAGCCATAAGTATAAGGTAGGCGATCATATCGCCAATAGCGGCGTCGTTGGTTCTAAAATTAGGTGTAAAGCCCTATATAACCAAAGCGCAATTGTGCTGCATGCATAATATCCGCTGCTGAATAAAAGGGTTCACGCTTATTGCGCACACGCACAGTTCTCTCAGCAAAAGCTATTACATCGTTGTCGTTAATAGAGTTTGCAACAGGGCGGTTATTCTTCTTGGTCTCTGCCAACGACAACTTATCTTTGATTGTTTTGGCCTCGAGTACCTCCGGTAGTGACTGCCCTATCGTAGCCAGTATAGTCTTCATTCCGCTACCATGGCGGGAGAGGACTGAGACAATACCCTTCAGTTGTTCAATCGAGGTGTTCTGTTTTGAATCAAGTTTTAAATATCATTGCTGGATACCGCAGCAGACTTCTCACCTGTTGATGTGGTGGGATTTGGTTTTGGTGTGGAAATATTTGGAGGAGTTGCGTTGGTGGTGGTAGTGGATAGTATTAGAGGTGTTGTTGGGAGAGAGAAATAGACTGAGGGGCGGGGTAGCCAAAATTCTTCGCTATCTTTGTTAAGTTTTCTTCGTGATAGGCTAGTTCACGAAGAGTTTCTGCGTGGTTAAGCACTCCTTGTGCTGTGGATTTGGTGGTGGTGGTATCCTGTGTGATTGACGGTTATGGCTAGATCTCCGTCGGTGGGTTCGGCAGTAGCAGGTGTTGTGAATATATTACCAAGGACTTTGTAAGGAGACTGCCGAGATTGATACGCAAACTGCTATCCTCATTACTAGAGGGAGTTTGCTTGCGGTAGTGTGTGAGCGAGAGTGTAAATTTGTTTCTAACCCTACTATTTATACGTATAACTTACACTAGTATCCTATGTGTATCTAATTGCTAACACATTACGTCTTCGTGCGCTAGGCCTTTCTACTCGCTATCTCTACTGGTAAAATCTAAATCACTATCTCTATTTGCCATCCTAAAGCCCCGGGCTTTTCGAAGCCGGAGTACAAAAAGCCACGGCTCTCAATTTGTACAGCTTTGCCGTAAAAGCAAAATAAAAACATTTAGTCATGATTTTTAGGCATAAAGGGTTTTAGTCATAATCTTAGTCCATAGATATTTAGGTAAAAGAGTGATCTTTGGATCGAGTCACTTCGGAAAACGTTGCATGTCCTGGAGAAAATGATATTTTCCGACTATGTAGTATACATGATGCCAGTGAGTGGGATATGTACAACGTCAGAAACCGAACTTGGTGCACCTGCTCACAGTGATGAGTGTACTCAGGCCTGAGGGCCTCAGGCCCTCGATCATGAGTATTTATAAAATGCACATCCAATGCTCCTGAGGTCTGGGGGCTGGGATCCTACTAGTCCCTACTCTCTAGTAGTCCTATGACCCTGTGTTCACACTTCACAGTTGCAGTCACTTGCGTACTTTTATTTTGCTAACTATTGTTCGGTATAACTTGATAAATACAACGTTGAGACTTTAGAGCAGACTCTCGAGAGTTGAGACCTGAGGGCTGAGAGGTTGAGACTGAGACTCTGATAGTCTGAGACTGAGAGTTGAGATATGAAATGCTGAGAGGCAGAGCCGCAGAGTTGAGAATTGACACCGGCCCATTTTGTATTGGAATTGTGGGCTGACTCAGTGCTAGCCGTCGCATCATCCGTCACCATAGAATGTCTGTCCAGATTCGTATTGCCATGATCCGCTCGAAGATTTTCTTACCGACTCCACCTGACGCTCCTTCTCTATCTCTAACTTACCTGTTGAATCGCGGAGCTTGACCCGGATGTTGACGCCATCCACAGTTTGCACCATTGCATCATGCTGAGCCATCAGCTCATTAGAATTTACACGTGTGACGACAGCCATGTACGGAGTGTTTGGCCCCCATGAGGGTACAGTCGGCGTACGGGTTTGACTCGAACCCTAATCCCCGCCAAACCAGTCGTGGTAGATATTGCATTGTCTCGATGTAGTCGCTACAAATTTGTAGCCAGGTGAAGGAGCAACCCCTGATGGATACCCACACGGTAAACTAATTTCTCCGAAGAACGTGTCATCCTTAGGTGACACTACAAACGTGTACATATCAATTCCCCATGTACTGTCCCCCGGCTCGTCCGAGGCATAATAAGAAAACTGCTTATTACGCTTGCTGACAAGCGATTGTATCTCTAACTTTGGCCATCTATCTTTGGCCCGAGTAATGGCCTTGGGGTTCACTCGCTGAGCTTTACTCTTCCGGATGACTACTATTAAGATAAGATTCAAGCCTTCAGAAACAATGTGGCTATTGTCAGATATCCACACGGGTTTCCAAGCTCCTCAACTCTAGCGGTCAATCAAACGTTACACAATATTTAAAACGTCGTCAACGGTATTGGGCTCTACACTAAATGGGCAATCCCAAAACTCCTAAAGAGTCTAGGGATGCACTCAGTCACTGCGTTGACACAACTCATTATCTCCGACGTTTGCCAAACTTGTCGCTACTATAGCTTGGAGTTGTCTGATGGTAAGGACCCTCATTTCAGTAAGTTCTCCAGGGGTTTAAGGTCGCTATGTATGTGAAATGGATACTGTCCGTAGCATCATGAATCACACCTTGTTGGCTAAGAACTCTGTCGCTACCAACTCGAGATCTGTTATGACTTGGCGCCTTCTGGCCTAAGAGCTTGGATGAATGAAAGCCAGTACAGAAAATATAATTCTGGTCATAAATGACCGCCCCGAAGCTTTTTTTCCAGACCGTAAGAGCTATCGCCAGATGCTTGGCCATCAGTTCTTTGGGTAGCACTCTCGGCAGACTGACGACAAGAACTAATTCCACTATCTGGCACTCGACAAGACAAGGATGTTGCTTTGTCATACCCTGGCTCGTACGTGGTCAGGCCTGATGACCTTCCAGCCTCTTCAATTTGTTCCAGAGGTATCTGAACCACGATTGACCGTACCCCAATCAATGACAGCTCGTTTGCCATTTTCTGATTCTGCTTGTATATACAATAATAGTATCCCTTCAACCTATTCGCTCAACCCTGAGATTAAACGGCTTTGCCCTTGGTTAACCATCGTTGCGCACGGACCGAAAGCTCCGAGGGAGAAAACAATATACGAAATTTCAAAGATATGATAGATATTTAGTACTTTTATTTCAGCCAAAAGTCGACACTATAATCTACATTACTATCGAAACATAAAAGCTCGTATAAAAAACATGCGTATGTTCATATTATTGTTGGCGCTTAGTCGCCATCACGTATAGCTACGAGATCGATATCATTGCTTATTGGTTCATTACGATCGAGCAGTGTTCACACAACTTGTAACTTCTGATTGAAATATCCATAACAAGGTTGTACTTGCTAACGCTCTAGAATTGATAGCCAAACCATTACTCTGTTGGCTGTATTCGTTTATAGTGTTTTTGTGCTTGTTTTGCAGTCTGTGCACCCGTACTATACCGACTCGCCTGTCGGTAACACATCACCATTCCATGGGAAAGAAAATCTGACCTTTACTTACAATATTATTGCGTAAGCTCTTGCTATACGCACGAAACTATTAAAACGTAAAGCGTAAAGGACCATTGTTTATCTTATACATAGGACATAGCTGCAATTGAGGCAGAGCTGAAGGTATACAACCGGGCACTGTATCTACACCTTGGAGTAAGAATTTACGCATCATTTTCCTATTCACACTGAATATGTCAAATATTATCGCTGTGACTTCAAGCCCAGCTTTGTCAACCTTAGCTGAGGCGACGTCGACATACTTAGTAGCTTCATCGCCCGTCATATTTTCAACCGCTGTACTCATACTGCTCGGCACACATGTTTTCATGTGTATGTCTATCCGTTCTAAGCAGATACAATTGTTCAGCTGCATGTTAACAGTTATCTTCAGATTTATCATTCCACTATTCCAGCGGAAATGTACAACGCTCGAGGAGAATTTTAGCCACTGATGTACCATGATGCTACTGTATGCACCGGCGTCGTACATAGTATACTAATGCTTGTAATGTATTGGAGATGACATATGTTACGTATCAATACATCATATGTTTCTATTAATTTGAAATGTGTTTTAGACCATGTCAACGATTGTACAAATATGCCGCCAGAATAGTTGTATTTTGGTCTGACTTTTGCATGAGAGAGTGTGTATGAATACACCTGTGTACTTTCGGGAGTACAATCAGAGGTAAAACGAACTAATTGTGTGTGTGTAAGGAAGCTCTTAATCTTACGTGAGAAAGTTCTCACTATTTATACGCAACAATTTCAGAAATGCAGTCCTCTCTCATTAATCAGAACAACACATGCCAATATCAGACTAATGGCTGGCACAAAGTGTTGTACAATAAAGCAATGGAATCATAGATTGTGATAAAGAAGATCACGATAGATGCCTAGTAATTTGTGGTTTTTAATAGTGTGTTGTAGTTATTGAAATGACCGATGACCCTACGATACACAAGCTACACTGCTGAAACTGTTAAAGTTGATGAGAATACCAACGAATAAGCTTTTCTATATGAAAGAGTTTTGTCAGGACTCATTTGTTTTTGTACAAGATCTTTAATAAGAGATAGTCTTGTCCAGACGCAATTGCTTTCGCGGAAAAGGCCAAATACTCATTCTATACCTATAGAGAAAGGCATGCGACGAGAACAAAGCTTGCTACAAATACAAGAATTGTTGAAGCAAACGGGTACCAATGAGATAGCACAAAATGCAATTTTTAAGTTACATATTTCACCAGACTTGTGTAGAGAGTGCACCACAATTGAGATTTTCTAAAAGTGTGGTGGCAAAGTATAGGACCCCAGTGCTTATAATAGGTAGAATGGTGGACTACAGAGGACAATATCAAAAGATTGCTTGTACGCACTATTAGAGCTCTCAGAACCGAGGGCTTATGATCTACTTAAGTCTTGGTACCTCACAGTGGATTGGTTCACATATTCATGTTGTGTCTGTGTATTGTACGCGAGATCTGTTCGCATGAGTTGTATATAACCAGGCCTCGCGCTGACTGATAGGAATATTTCGGGTACTATACTACGATCCATACATGAGCGTTACGCTCTTGAATTTACCGAGACATTATATAAAGTATTGTCGTAGTTACTCTCGTGGCTGGAAAGTAAAGAAACCGGTGACAGTTTCAGTAGCTTGTGTATTGCAGATTTGACAGTCTTATCGCCTGTGCGCGATCCGATCAACTATAAGTCACGAATAAAGCTGCCAATTACTATGCGTTCATCGTGGTCTTTCTTGTCACAATAAAACATTTCTTTGCTGTACTGTTGCAATCAAATATTGCTTTGTTGTACAACACCTTCACTCCTGACATGAGTCGTTTCGGTTTTGCTGAGTGTGAATTGCAAATACGAGTTTGTGGAAGACTCTTATATCTCGAATGCATCGTCAGCCTTCAAAGTATATTGATTGTCTACAAAAATATATGCTAGATCTACAAAAGTAAATAGTATTATACAGTGCTATATAGAACCTTCTTATTTCTGGGTTAAGTGATTCGTGCCTCGGTGTGCAACCGCTATCAATCTGCGCACTGAGTTTTTATTTGTGATTTGTGATTTCTAATTTACTAAATTCGGGCTTTCCGTTGAATATTACTATCAAGAGGGTATCCGGGTAGGTAGCCGGTGTTCCCGCCATATTCCTGACGACTATAATATCAGAACTATACAATTGAGACTGGACCGTAAACCGGGATTTGGGTTTCCTTGATTTTGGGATCTGGCTTGGGGTTTTTGATGATTGTCGCTTCTAGTACCTAGATGATACATTTGTGTGTCATTGCACGTGCTTCCATTATCCTCGACAAAGACACATGGCATTGGTACACAATGTCATGTTTTGTCCCAAAATTGGGGAAAATCACTAATATTTAGCCGGTATGTAAGAAATGGCTGCTCGATGACTGCGGCCAGACTTCCTGATTTGGTGTCAAAATAAACTCGCAGACTCTCGTTAACAGAACTTGTGAAGGTCGCTATACCAGCTACACTTCTATATCTCAACATCTGATGTTTCCATCTAGTTTATGTTGCCATCTGCATCGAACTCACCTGTCTCATTTCTGTCAAGTGCGTCACGTTGACCATCTTGGTTATCTCAACATCTGATGTTTCCATCTAGTTTATGTTGCCATCTGCATCGAACTCACCTGTCTCATTTCTGTCAAGTGCGTCACGTTGACCATCTTGGTCAACCATAGCAGCCAATACATCGATCTAACTTGTATTTGATCAGGCAGCGGTTGTAGACTATTTGCACATATATTTACACCATCATATGCAGGACTGTAAATGATCAGCCATTCAAGTGTTACACGTAGGTAGCGTCCACGGCAGTACATGTCACAATGCATACATGAGTTGTTAGTCGCAATACATTCATTCTAGTCTCTTGCGGCAAACGTGGGAGCTGGATTGCAACAGCGGTTGATAAATGCATATACTACCCATTTCAGAAGACGCACCGCCATTTCAGGTCGGATGAGAATTTTCAAAGACTCTTTTGTGTAAGCGATTTGCATCAAGCATTCAGGGGTATCAATCCCTATTATCAATCCAAAGAACAGTACAACCTACAAGATGAGAAATGATAAGTCACGCGCTTTTACTGGTTTTACCTATATAGTACCAGGTTTAATGAATGTAAGTTTGAACGCCGATACTCAATAGCTCAATGCTAGCTCACTGCTAAACAAATCCAACTATACTTCCAAAATATTTTTTAAAGATTCCAGGTAACTTGTATATGAACTCTATAACAAGCTTATTCAACCCACCCCTCAAAATGCACTATTTACTACCGCAAATCAAATATAATTTCACTAATCACTATTCCTAACAAATATGGTAGGGTTCGAGGACATACACACTAAAATCACCCTGTGAGCGTCACGAAAACGTACTGCCGTAGTGGTAGGGGTAGTGATCAGGGGATTATACATACACATGGGGTAGTGTTTAGTGAATCCCTATAATACTTTTTTTTCTACATTCACGCCGCTGTCCATGCTTACGGTCTGTACAAATCAACGCGAAGTATGTTAGCTTCACCTTCATGGGCAATGAAATTGGGCAGAAGGCCGTCATTGCTTAGTATATACAATCGTTCTCACTTTATGCGTAGTGTCTGTCCACATGTATAAAGATTCCAAGCTGCGAAGTCCTGACATGAAAACCCTTTAGTTAATATCTCTTTCTTCTGGCACGTAGTATTCACAGAAATATTTGCGTTTGAATGTTCTCATACATATTGTCATACTCATGTATATATATATATATATATATATATATATATATATATATATATATATATATATATATATATATATATATATATATATATATATATATATATAATATATATATATATATATATATATATATATATATATATATATATATATATATATATATTACATATGCATATATATACATATATACATATATAATACATACATATAATAATATATATGCATACACATATATACAAAATATAATATGTATATATTATTATATGTATACACATATTACATATATATATATATGTATGTATGTATACAATTATACACAATACATAATATTAGCATTATTAATAATATTACATATTATTATAACAGTATACATATCATACAACAATATCACACCATATTATGATGTATTATATATTATTATAATATATAATTATAATATTACACATACATATTATTAATACATGCAGCACATATTGCAATATTATTATGTGCACACATAACAATCATATGTAATAATGTATAATATAATATTATGTATGCATATTATTGCATAATACATAATATTATACATAATATACATGCTGGCTGGCATTACACCATAAGTGCATACCAAATAATGCATTACAAACATGCAATGATCAAATTAATAAATAACAATATGTACACAATATGTAGTTGCATTATTATTATTAATACATATGTCATTGCATTATTATTAGCCATATGTAATATAATGCATGACACATATGTACACATTGCCAACACACGTATCATTATGTCATGGCAATATTTACAATACACAATAATTATGCATGGTCATGTAACATTTACATGTAATAATACAATATGTGTAATATTTATGACAGCCATACATGTTCATTTACTGTATTACATACACATAATAATAATATATTATTACATGCAACATGTAATACACATATATATTGCAACATTATTATCATACATGCACAATGCACACACTATTATTAACATATAATGCATTATTATTATTACATACACATTATTATTACACACATCATTGTTTCATGCGCATATATAATGACATTAGCCATTGATATACATGGTATTATGTACATGCAATACGTAATAGCCACATTAATGCATTACACATGTTAATAATATTAATGAACATGTATTATTATTATGTCAGCAATACATACATATATGCATATATATATAAATTATTATATATATATATGAATGCATTATATACAATATATGTATATATAATATTATTTATATATAATATATATAATAATATTATATATACATATATATATATTATATATATATATATATTATATATATATATTATATATATATATATATATATATATATATATATATATATATATATATATATATATATATATATATATATATATATATATATATATATATATATATATATATATATATATATATATATATATATTCCACAGCATAATATGCCAAGTTATCTATATCGAGAAATTTCTCGTAATTGGTTCCCGTTGACAGTATTGATCGCAGTAAACCAGGATTGTTTACCAAGCATAAACTACGGCCAAACAGTGGAAACTCAACAAGGTTTATCCCAGCATCAACCAAGGAGAGAATCTAAACTCAGAGAGGGACACAGAAACATTTTAGATGGAATAATCTCGGAACCGAAATGCCGGGATATATATATATATATATATATATATATATATATATATATATATATATATGTATATAAGTATACATGGGAGTATGAAATCATCAATATAGAATATCTCTGATGGGCATAAAGGCATCCCTAACTATCGGAGAAGTACAATCTAAGAACATAAGGCCAAAGATTACAATGGAAGTCATAATCGTTGAAGACGTGGTGACGCTGCCTTTGTATTGGATCGTAGAACAAGTGAGAACCTTTTTCACCTTAAGAGGTGTTTTTTAATGGCTCTAGAATTACGAGTTCAATGCATATAAAAGCAGGGACTCGAATCAAATAAATCATAACTATTCACTTAAAACTTAAAACACTTTAAGATACTTTAATATCTGAGAACAATACAGAGCTATCAGCTGATTTACTATAGATCATGCCAAGAAAAAAAAAAAAAAAAAATCCTTAGATGGTATAGGATGAAGAAATCCTTAGATGGTATAGGATGAAGAAATCCTTGGATGGTATAGGATGAAGAAATCCTTAGATGGTATAGGGTTCAGATTGAACTTTCCGCTGAGGGAAAAGCCAATAAATTCCCCAAGAATTTTCGTATTTTCTGGCAGCGATTTTCACTTTCGCTCTAGATACTCATGAAATATTAACTGACTAATATTGAAACCCGCGTAGGCTGTACTGGAAGAGTATGCACAGTATGGTTTTACTCTTTTTAATTCGCATCATAAACGTTTTTATTAACCACATAGAGAAACCTTCCGTGTATTGATCTCCCGTTCAAGAGCTACCCAATGCTTCAAAAATGCAACTCGCGTACTAAAAAAAAATGGATGGTGCAGGGTTCGAACCTGCGCATGCATACGCATAATTGAGCTTAAGTCAAACTCCTTGGACCACTCGGACAACCATCTCATGGAATTCTCTGTAGCACAATATATATAACAAACATATCTTTTTGAAGCAACACAGGTTTCTTAAGCTACAGTTCCCTATAGAACTAACTTTTTTATTCTTCTTCTGCGCCCCAACCCCGTTAAAGGTTCGATGGCATCTGAAGTAGAGATTCCAAGAACGGGCGACACAGGTCAACTCAGACTTTACGAGAAAGGAACTAACTCCGACACCACAGCTTGCTCACCAGCAGCCACCGATTCTTCCGTCGCGACTGTCAGTTTCGTTGGTGACTTCGTCAGGTTCTGTTGAGAACGACGAGAGTTGACTGCATGATTAAACAGCAGTCACGACTTCTACAATATGATCTTCCGACTAGAGAAGTAATGAAAACGCGTTTTGCAGCTCATTTGGAACGCGCAGAATCTAATGATCCTACAACAATGAACACAGGAAAGCATGCGGAGACTAATTTGTATCTATCGATGGCAAAATTGCCAGTCCAAGATAGATTTTGAACTGCGAGTTATTTAGATCGAGAAACTGCAGTGAACAAGAAGTACGTCAAGGATCTAGGTAAGTTGCCAACTACACACCCGCCGAATCGAAAGGACAGGCAGGTGCCTGTCGTTACGTGTAGTTTGTCAAGTATAGATCATGCTTACAGCAAACATCCGCAAGAATCTTTGGTTCGAGGCAGCACAGCAGAGTCTTAAGCCGTCCTCTCATAAATAAACTAAGTTGGAGAAGACAAAAGCATCTGTGGCGCGCTACGAGGATATGATTCAAAATATTTGAATGTGAAAGAATGTGGACTTTTTATAAATAATAATAATACTATTGAAAGAGACATTATGTTGGCACCAAAATGTCAACCTTCCACTTCGACTAAAAGATATGAAGATTGTATATATATTTTTTAAAATCCTGAATAAAGTCATCCATGATGACTGTCACAGCTTATAAAAGCCGGGCGTCACCCGACTAAAGTCTTGCACTTGCAGTTTAGGCTACAAGTCACCCGGATTTGCAAGCTAACTTACCTATTTATAATATTACTTTTAATTTGTTTTAATAATTTTGTCTATAACTTAATTACTTTCCTCCTATCGTCGGTTTTCATATTTTTGAGTTACTTTTGGAATTACCTATTGAGACGCGAAGCTACACACAATCTATGTTTAGACGTATGCATATATTTTAATATAGTAGCACTCAGCTTTGCTAACACATCCGTGTATTAATATACGAAGCAAACATTAAACTACATCAGCTACGTAAACGTAGCTTTACTTTCTAGTATTTAGCCTAGATACCTTCATTTTACAGCATGCCTCCTTAAGAAGGACAAGCCGAGAAAGTACAAGATACCAAGGGAGAAAAAGACTAGTGTCAATCCACTGCCACAGTAAACAGGACAATACAGCCGAAACATTCCTCAGGGAAGTAGAGCAATGGATCTTCCAATTGACGCAAGATAAAGAGATAGCTTTAGACGAAACACGCATCCTTAAGGATACAATGTCTAGAAAAACACTATAGAAGATACTTCTACAATATTAGATCCGGTAATGGATACATCGCTCTCTTGATGAAGAAGCTAATGCCATGCGACGCGTAGTAAATATAGAGATTAAGCATTTAGTTCTTTAAAGACCATAACAGCTGTAACAACTTCAGAAGTTGTCGAACAGCTTATGAATTTATATATAATTCAATATTCAGACAATGGTGATGAAGTAAATATTACAAAGGAGTCAGAAGACACGATCTCTAGCGACCAACAACCTTTATCTATAGGCAAAGAAAAGGTAGTGACATTTGAAGCTCCACAAGCTCCGCGTCCATCAGTGGAAGCTTTTGCAAATATGCAAAAAGTTGAGAATATGGAGATTCCAAAAACTCCAACGGATTATTTAGATCCAATCGAATTACTGCAAAGTGCAGTAGAGCAGTTCACTGCTGAAGTATAGTCTCGCGTGCAATCAAACTCTACACATGAACTTGAGAGCTCAAATCAGAAGAAGAAAGTATATCTCGTTCTAATATCCGATTCTGATGTACAAAAAGTCGATGGCAGAGGGCAGACTGACACTCGCCGTGACCAGCCCACGCATCGTAGTAATTTTACACCAGAAAGTGATAAATTGCAATCAGATATATCACCAGAAAAGGAGAATTAAGGTTTATACTCAAAAGCTTTTATGTGTATGCAACCAACCCATAAAATAAAACCATAAAATTGAGATATGTCGGAAAAAGGTAAGGAAAAGAATATATTTGCACGTGATTATGTGCAAAGAGTATCATGCGATATACGAGGTCGGTCTCTTACAAAGAGGCCGTAGAACGACAAAGACCTTGATCGCTCTATTTCAAAAGCAAAGCAAATTCGTGCTGAAGAGAAAGAACATACGAGAGAATATACTGATGATCTTGAAGATTAACAATATGTTCACTTAGATGAAAGTTCTCAAGAGCACAGTGCATATCCAATTGTTTCACTGCAGTCTTATGTATCAACATGTGTATACTCAGATAATACACAAGGTTCATGATGAGAGGCACTCAAGTGCGCCTACAAAAAGAAACGTACATTACTGATTATATGCATTAGTATCGTCCTGAATTGCAGCATCACATGTTTGCATGTATGAGATATTACTCCCTCTCAAGATATATGTGAGGAAATTAATCCCTATCCTCATTGTGCGAAAGCAATGAACAGTCGAGTATAATTGTACTTTTAATACATTGCTCATAAGCTCAAACAACACTCGGATCACTTATATGGTCGAGGATGGACAAGAATTGTAAATGATAGGGAAGGTTTTTAGCAAAGCTAAAGACGCCTCAAAAGTGCAATGGAGCTGATTTACTACGTTTATTGCGTCAATGACCATCTTCCTTATAACGGGGAATCCAAAGGGTACACGTTCAGGAATACTACCATGCGCTAACACGTGCAATAGTACTCCATATTACGAAGAGACATGTCTCCGCAGTGCTAGGAATAGGCTTTCACAATCTAAATTCCTTATCATAATCAAGGAGCTAGTACGTTGTGATAAATGAATGACAATTATATCTAGTATGACAGATAGTAGAGACTCAAATGTCACCAGAAAGACATCTGTTTTGGAGTAAAGCTCTCTAACGAGCCATGAACTATAGGGCCACGTATATCATTAGAAGTAATGTTCATAAATATAATATCCAATCTTATGAATATAAATTCGAGGCAAGACAAGCTGTTCTTACACTTGACGAGTTCGAGTGGAAGATCGTAAAAGCTTTTACAGTTGAAGAATGGACACAAACCGACTCGTGCAGTCAAACAAATAGCCTGCAGAGACTACAATTGCATCAACTAGATAAAATGTTGACATTCGTGATTTAAGTCCCAAATCACTTTATCGTATCAATATTTTGTTTTGTTGTCATAAATATGTCTTCAACTCGTGGTTGTTTACATTTAAGCAGCTCAAAAAACGGTTCAACAAGCACTGGTAGTTCAGCCACCAAGATTAAGTACCGTTCATGGCAGCAACAGACGCATTCGATATCACATTTGGATGTGTACTTATCAAATGATTAATGGAAAACCTAGGTACGTACAGTTCTCTAACAAAGCTATGAACTCGTCACAAATCAACTATCCAGCTATTCATTAAGAGCTTGTAGTTGGTGTATTAGTACTCGCTCATCTTAACGACTATATATACGGTAAACGCTTTAGTGTACTATGTGATTCTACTTATCACAGCAGCTAAAAGATATAAAACCAAACTCACAATGGGTTAGTCCGCGGTAAAATCAATCGCAAAAGTCTCTCACACATATTCCTCTTACCAGACGTTTTCAGGTTTTGTACAGGACTTTAACAAGACGGTACGAGAGCTACGATGGTTTTAAATTGTAGACAACATATATGCTCCACATACCATATATTCTTTTGCAGCTCATCATAATGCGCAACTACCACGATACCGGACTCTGAAACATATGGAAGGCGTCGACTTTCAAATCAAACCGATGAGACTGAAAGGGCAGGGTAAACCGACCATGGTTGTTGATACCACAGTTGCTTATTATGTTCATATACAAGATGCTACGATTGTGACGTTATGTTGCCCCACAAGACATTCAGACAAGTGTAATAACAAATTGATACCTATAATTTAAGGCGAACCATTCTATGTGAATAAAAGAAACATACTTTCCTCTATCAGGTTACCCGTGCAGTTCAAAATACACCTACCTGGAACCTTTAGAAATGTTGAAAAAACAAGATTATACTCGACACCTAAGTCTCAAGATGAGATCAAAACAACACAGATGCAGTTTGTGTTTCTGAAATAAGAGTTGACTCCACAGGATCAAAGAGGAGCACATCGCTAGCAAGGGCATTCTACAAAAAGATATGTTCAGACAAAATTACTGTTTACAAAGCTGAGATCAGGCTTTTTAAGCAACTGATGAACGATTTTCCCGTTGTATACATGTATGTTACCCAGCTAATAGAAAAAGAAAATGATGATCTTATTGATGTCATCGAGCATTCACGCGAAATCGTACTAAAATATTGTTATTCAAGTCCAGGTGATGTTCCAGTGGAGTTTTCACCTAATTTCGAAGTTACAGAATCGACCGAGGCAGCTATTATGAAATGATTACGACAGTATCATGCTCTTAAACTAATGGATTAGGCGAGAAATATAACACAATGTACGGGATTTTACACTCTAATTTTCATATGCATTTCATACCTCGAGTGTATCACGAATGAAATGACTACGAAGTCAACTTAATCAAGCGATACTCTAAGGGCGTGCATCCGTAGCGCTTGATTCGGTAGACTTCGCAGCCGTTGCATTCGTGATACTCCTGGGATATGTATTGCTTCAGTTTCGGGTGTACAGTCTCGTACCTTTTGCAATCTTTCTAAGCTCTAACCTTGTCCAATTATGTCTTAACTTCCTCGGATGATTCTGTTTCATCAAAACCAGAATGTGAGGATTCCACTGCATCTGCATCACTAGAGTTTGGTATCGCGGCAGTTGCGCATTATGATGAGCTGCAAACATATCTATGGTGTGTGGTCCATAGATAGTCTGCTATCTTAAACCATCCAGGATTGGCCTTCCAATCCGTAGCTAGTATCTCCCGAACCATCTTACTGAAGTCCGGTACAAAGCGTGACAACATATACGGTAGGTGATTATGTTTACCCAGGGTATGTGCGATGCCAAATGTGAATTTTGCGATCTATCATGCTATCGACTGACCAACCGTGAGTTGAGTTTCAATTTCTGATCGCACAGTACATTAAAGTGTGTATTATATAAGTAGTCTTAAAAATGAGTGAGTGCAGTCACACTAGCTGAAAGCTATTGTTGCACAGTGTGGTAGTTGTTCTGTGACGAGTTCATAGCCCTGCTAAAGAACTGCATATATCTCGATGTCCCATCATTCATCGGAGACAGAACGCCGCTAAGTGCCATGTCTGAGACGTCTGTAGCTACCATGAACGGGTGGCTGAACTACTGGTGGGTGTTGTTCGACTGTTTGAGCTGCTTAAAGGCATCATCACATTATTTTGCCCATTTAGCTTCCAATTTACTTTTGTGACATCTCAAGATTTGAGGCAACTTGCTAAATGCGGAAGTCCGTCCGACAGAAAGTTGACTGAATCGCACATGCTGTCAACGTCCTTGACTGTAGTATGTGTTCTCCAGCCTAGTAGGTGTTCAACCCATGATCGATCATGATCCATTCAACTGATACCCGATAGCCCAACAGCTCCATCTCGTTAACGCCAAATTGACAATTCTTGCTGTTGATTTTAAAGTCGTGTTTGTTCAATCTGGCTTAGACCTACGCTCAACTTTGTCATGTTCTTCTTTGGTCTCTGAAAATACCAGGATGCCGTCGATACATACTTGCTCATTAGTCCTTGTCTCTAAACATATCATGCATAACTTGTTGGGTGGTAGCATGTGTAGACCAAACGATGCTCACTTAAACGAATACTGTTGCCCATCCCAAGTGAATGTGAAATACTTGTGATGTGGCTTGTAAATCTCCATGTGATGGTAACCTCGCTCGTTCCATTCGTCTGAGCAACTCGTTTATTTGCGGTAAGTAGAAATTGTGTGTTGGAACGAGTGCGTTGATTGTATTCGTATCTAAACATACTCGAACTTTCCTCAATATCCCGTCTGAATTGAACTGGTCTACGGCCAGAAGCACTAGGTTTACTGGGGTGGGTTCGCAGTTATCTGCGATTATTGTATCTTCCAACCATTCCTTGGCTTGTTCACTAACCACCTGCCCATGACGCTCCGCTGCATAGTTACGTATTAGACACTTCAACTTTCGAGAAATCTACTTTAGTATGGTCTATGCTCACATCGGAATTGAACTTAGTCCAATCTGTGGTCTTGATCTTCGTTTTCGAAGATTAGATCCTTAAGCTTCTCTGTGAAACGAGATATCATCTCTCTCGCAGTCTTCAAAGGGTTGTATACAGGTTTCAGTATGTTATCGTTCAACTTATCCTTCTTGATCGATGTTGGTAGGTAAACCAGTAATAGCTATACCTAACAACAACAAATATCGCATACCTACTGTTAAATCATATTCTGGCGAGGTGTTACAGATGATTGCCGTAATGACCATGGTGCGTTGATCGAATAATATAAACCCCCGATCTACAGCCATGCCTCGACGTGCTTTCTCTCGTTCGTCGGCTAACTCAAATATATTTTAATGTGATGATATGCATGAAATCTGCGAGCCCTGATCCAACACCGTTTTTTTCTTCTTTTCATACCCATTAACCCGTACATCAAGAATGAGACGCTCATCTTGGGGTACATTCTTTTGTTCCAGTACCAAGATCTGGTACATCTGTCACTTAAGTTCAACCCACTGTTGCACCTTCAATATGTGTTTGTGGCAACCCCCTGTCCCAGCACAGTCTTCACACTTCGCGACAAAATTATATTTCTCTGTGTGCCTACCATTCCAACGCCATTCGGCTCATGTTTGGTCATGCGCCAGTTACAATCTGCTTTGACACAGTCCTTCATCTTCTCATACTTATGCTTCGGAGAATTGGCTGCCTGAGCTGACTTGTTCAGAAGGCTCCTCTAGTGTTGACATTGTCCTTGTGACCATAAGAACCTTGAGTAGGCTTGTTCTCTTAACCACCTATGTCTCCACCTTTATTTTCCCTTGTAATTACCCGCTGCGGTATGAGAGTGTCAACCATTAGCTGGTCCTCCATTCGCGTTGGATACAATCTCCTTGTTGGATTGCTTGAATTTTATCACAGAACTCGGACGTGTGGTCTCGAATAAAATTACGCCCAAGTCAGGTCTACAAGTTTCATGATGCCATATGTAGGCCCTTCAATTGAAATATCGCGTACTTTGTCTGGGTAAGATTGATGTATGTCTGCGTACAAGACTTCTCTGATTTTCCCTGTGATGGTCCGACCAGGAAATTGTTGTACCCAGAGCAAACACATGCTCGGTTTGTATGTCAGCTGACATCTCTTGAGTCTGAGCAAGAGATGTGTGTATATCCAATTTCAATAGGTAATGATACACTGGCGTTCGCTTGTCCGGAGGGACCATAATTGACACTATAACTCCGGGCGAAGGTTCGTTGAAAATAGTTTCCACAGTTTTAGCTTCGTAACAGCAGCATTTGGCTTCTTAACTTATTGTATATAGGATCACTTATAACTCTGTTGTGCTGCTGCAAACTAGAGGTTCTTATAAAGATCGGCATTAAACATGAATTGGCCAAATTCCTTCAAGGATCTAGACAAAAGTGCCAGGTTACTCGTATCGATGACCTCTTTCAATCCTTTCGATCGCGTCGATATACAGTTGGTAACTTACTTACACCCTTGACAAACATCTTGCTATCCACAGTCATATTAGTATGAAAGACGCGTAGCTATGAAACAACCTTAGGCTGTAGGTGCCTTGTCATCGTCATTTGAAGATTAGTTTGCTCTACTTTGCCTTTAGGTTGGCGCTGTTTCGGCGCGTAGCATCTCTACATCACTCTCAGAAAGTTCAGAAAATGGCTGTTCTGACGACATCTGACCATGCAGTCAATAATCACCTCCCATTACGTGTTGCAGGTACATTCAATGGTACTGTCGATGTCGATGTCGTTGTAGACGACTGAACATTGGTTGGGGGTGCAGGCGCGTTCACTTTCAGTTGCGATTTTGTTACGTCAATCATCTCCGATCGATTTCAACTTGTTATCTCGCGGATGGCGATGAGTAGCTAGCATCTGAACCAGCACTGGAACCCTCTTCTGATTTATCCACAGTAAATTCCTTTATCGATATGCTCTTTCGTTTCCTGTACTTGAAAAATCATGCGCCAAGCGCCGAAGCTTCCTAAAGTACGAATCATTGTCTGCTGGTTCTGAACTGTCTTCTCCTCATCATCCGGAGATTCCAGTTCATTGTCTGGGCATGTTCTTTTCCGTAACGGATGCTGTAAGGCCTCAACTTTACAACGGTCTTTTGTTCACGTCTGTTCACCTTAGAGGTATCGTCACTCCCTTGGGAATGGAGCTTCATCCACCATTGCACGTTTATAACTCGCCCTACTGCTCGCCATCTTTGGTTTGTTAACTTTCCGAACCCCAGACGAGTCGGAAGGTCATGTCTTTTCAGCGTTCGAGCTGGACGAGCTCTTCTTAAGCTTTTATTCTTTTACTTCCTTCCCAAGCGTAGCTGCCATCGTCTCCTTCAGCATATGTACGTTGGTCGCCTCCTTGTCGTGTTCGATTGAGGTAGATGTGTTTCGTCCTTATTGAGTGGACTTAAAAGCCTTGAGTTTTATTCTTGCCTGCGACATAGTGTGAGTAGCGTTGTAAACTTTAGAAATGTAAAAGTAGGACTGATCAGGCTGACTATACAGTACCAATACGTATACATTTTATTTATTTTTACGTCTATACGCCAAATTGCGAAAAGCAAATTGAATGTTTAGCTTCAACCCTCGCTAATGAGCGAATGGTTAAGGGATTTAAGACTGACATTATCGTCTATATAGTTCCGCTCTATTCACTCACCACGTCGGTCTAGATACAATCATAGTCTATTTCATTGCATGTATGTTATTTCATTTATTGTCTCGAAACATATCGCCACTAGTAATTACAAAAAAAATTCTCTCAAGTCTAACTTGAGAGAAATAAAAATATAATCATAACACTAAGCTGAGTGCAGTAAAATGTTGGCACATATACCCCATTACTTGGTACCTAGCTGTCCATCCCATGTAGCATCTAGGTACCAGAATATCAAAAAGCCAATCCAAATCCCAAAACCCAGAATAATAAAATAATGAGTTTTGGAATCAGGATTGTAATATTTCTGATATTAGAGTAATCAGAAATATTAGCGGTAGAACCGGTAAGATATACCGGGACTCCCGCGTGTGTGAGAAACACTCAAGTAAATCCTGAGTCTAGTGAAAACACAAATAAAGACTCAGTTCGTTCTCCCAGACTAGGGACTTTTCCTACCTGAGATGACCGTACTTGAGAAGAGGTCTATTGTATCCTGTTGTCTCGTACCTTTTAGCTACTCTCCATAGTCTACATTTTTCGCAATATTCATACTTTGAATAAGTCAAATAACCTACACTCAAAAGGAAGAACGAGTGGGGAATACAGGAAGACTTAGAAGAACAATAGCTTTATTGAAGTAACCTGTGAATCCTTGCACATAAGGAGAGACCCCAGACAGAGAAGGCCCCAACAAGTGACGAGGCCTCAACAAGCAAACCAGAAGAAAAGCTCGGACCGAAGAAAGAAAGGGCACTGAAGAACTGTGATACCAAGAGGAACAGTTAGTTGGAAGCAGAGGAACCCAACAAGAAGACCGCTGCAAGAATTACGATTCGATATAGAGGAACGAATAAGGTAACCAACTCGTGTTACAACAGTAGCGTGCTCAAGTTTAAGGTGTTAAATCATTGTGATGATAATAGCGAGTCACAGAGAGAGTTTACGAGACTGAAGGAGGACAAAACCAGTAAAAAATTCAAAAGCTGTCAAGGTAATTGAATAATCAAAGCTAGAGATTTTCTAAGATTTTCAGACAAGGAAACTTCTTGACATTAGATTCATAAAAAGGGCACTACCTAGCTTCACTCACTCAAGGCTCCTAGGCAAAGGTCAAGAAGCATAGCACACATTTTCCACCACACCCAGCGATACAAGCATCAAGCATCAAACAAATCGATGGGTAACTGGAAACATCAGCGTATACAAAGCTATACGAAGCAAACACATATGTTTTAGGGTTTACTACGCAAGAGCTACACATAACCATCATGATCTGATTTTATACAAATCGAATATCAGAGAGATAACAAATTTCGTACACAGCCATAGTATTATCACACAATGTTATAATACAAAAGATTATAATAAGCAGACCAAACAATATTAGTGAATGACAAACGACACACATAAACAATATTAGTCGCAACACACAAGAAATCAGCAAAAGTCAATCAGATCTTGCACACAATAATACGTAGACACGTGAGATAAGCAAGAGCAGTGCCATACAACAGCACATACTGGCAAGGGACGAATAGTACCCAAGACAATTGCAAGACAACAGTATACAGCTACAGAAAGAAAGCACAATTTGACAAACACTATACAAATTATTTTATATATATAAAATTGCACAGACACCAACATTTCGAGGGATTGATCACACACAGAACCCATACAGGCTCATGCACAACGACACAATTGCACTAGCATTGGGAGAACATGTATAAATGTTTATACAACACATACACTACGACGCAGTTGCACTAGAACATAAATGTCTATACATAAACATGAATTAAGTGCAAAATAAGGAAATCACGAGTGGTCAGCAAGGGATCACAGAGGATCTCACAATTAAGACATAAACACACCACATACACAAACCGCGAAAGGTGATTAAATGTCAGGCTAGCTAAACTAAGCAATATAGAGCCAAAGAGTGCATACAGCACAGCCATCGCAAGTGGACACATCAGAATAAAACGTTAAATTCACCAGTAGATTCAAGGACATCTATCGTTAAGAGAGGTTATTAGAAACGCTAAGAAACGCTAAGACTAGAAGCACACACTCAGCAATCACGTTGGACAAAGTTACAATTCTCAGTTCTTCCATGACTAGCCACTCAGGCAAGCATAGTCAAACATTAACAAAATCACACAACACATGCGATCAGCATCGTCACTGATTCAATACGAAGTACATTGAGAAGACAGCAAGCGATAACAAGCAATACTACTTGTAACCGAGAAACACAAATCAACGAACGCGGAACATATACAACACGCGCAGGCGTTCATTAGAACGAACAGTGTGAAGAAATACAAAGACACAAATAGTCATACAAATTAAGGGACTCTGACACAATCATAGTGCAAAGGACCGAACATCAAGTGTGGACTAACGCACACATATCTCGGCACAGAAGCCAAATCGACTGGTGACGCCAACAGTGATACAGTTCGGTACAGGACCGAACTTCCAGAGTGACGTCACTGGGACCGAACATCTCACTGAGAACACGAGTAATTGTTTTATCGTATGACGGAATAAGTACTAGTGACGTCACATATGACAAAATAAGCTTTACAGCTTTACTAACAAACACCATTTTCAAACCCTATAAATACAGGGGACAAAGCAACAAGCTACCGGGCCATACAGCACGGTATACACTTCCAGCGGAAGTGCAGCAAAACAGCAACACTTTCAATAGTAAGTAAAACAAATCAAAATTTTATATCTTTTATATATAAAACAAATCAAAATTTTATATCTTTTACATAAGTTATTACTAAAGACAGGGGGGAGAGCGCACTTTCGCACAAAACATGGCCAGAGTCTTTATTAATAATTCAATAACACCCACACACCACGCAGAAATCTGAAAATGCCAACAGCAACCAGAACAAGCGTGTACGGTGGGGAGGAAGGTAGTGAAGGCGCGGGTGACGTGGGAGTAAGCCCAATGAGGGAGGCGAGCCCAGGCAGTAGTTCGGGCCAGCCTACACCGGCGGGGGTAC
The DNA here is from genome assembly GCA_001586965.3 of Sphaeroforma sirkka. Lineage (NCBI taxonomy): Eukaryota > Ichthyosporea > Ichthyophonida > Sphaeroforma > Sphaeroforma sirkka. Next base: position 73,324 of record LUCW03000181.1, read on the forward strand.
CCATCTTAGCTTCAGCAATGCGTCTAGAAATAGACAAGAGTGTCTGTCAAGGCAATCATGTTTTGGTGAGTCGGTTTGTGTCCAAGTTGGAACAATCAGCACCGGTGCCCATACCAACTCTGCACAAGATGAGGGTAGGCATACGTGATCAACAGCCTGAGCACCGTATGCCACTAGTGGATGCGAAACTCAGACGACGATATGACCAAGCGATCAATGATTGTGGTGATGATGAGGAAGACAAACTTATCCAAATCAGTCTGTACATTAGTGAGCTAGAGCTCATGCGTTCACGTTCAGGCGATCAAATAAACGAGCCATCTCTTAAGAATTACTCAAGCCTTCAGAATTTCCTAAGATGCCTAAAGATAGTTTCTTTATAGTGTAAAATTGTGAAGACATCATAGAGTTCACTACACAATGTAGTGATATATTTTTAGCTAAGTCAATACCTCTATGTCAGGACCCAGCACCAATGCGAAGCCTATGGGGGTTCACTGATGCAATGGAGAAGACCAAATCGATACTCAATAATTTAAGAGATTTTAAGACACATGCAACTAGGCACTTCACCGATTCTGAGCAGTTCAATAGAAATATTATTGACCGACTCAGATCACATCCAGTAGACTATCTATTAGAGAAGTTTCTCAATAACATGCAGAATAAGAAGATGAACGTCGAAGTGCGCACAGAGCGTGCGCACAAGACAATAGCGATGTTAGAGGAGCGTTACAGCAACTCGGACAAGAAGCCCCTACACTTCCAAATCCTCAAAGTACAAGGTACCTACCACTTAAGTACTATGGATTGCAATCAGTTGTGGGCACTCTAATTCAAGGAGATAAGCAACCTGATGGGAGTGAAAGACACTTGTCCGACATAGACCACGATAAGTTTCATACTATGACTGAGACACACATACGAACGGCGGCTGTGACACAAGCAGAGCATATGTTGAGAGATCAGGTGCGAGCAACAAACAAATGTAACAACGCACAGACTACCACACCAGCAGAGGCTAATACTACCAATGCTAACAAACGGTACAAAACAGACCATGGTGCTAACAACCACAATCCTACATGAGGACAGACAGGAGAAGAAAGTGTTTAAGAAGAGCGTGCATGCCCCTATTGCCTGATAATGCCATCCCCACATCGGTTCAGTAATTGTCCCTAGAAGAAAGCTAATCAAGTCAAACAGGCTGAGGAGCGAGCCAAGAAATAATTGCAGATAGCAAGATAGTCCATTGCATCTGGCAAGGTTGAAGGCATCACAGAAGGTGATGAGCGCTGAAAACACTGGTGGGCGGAAGCAAACATGATTGACCTGGCTGACAGACTCAATATTTTTACATATGAAGAAACGTTGTTAATAAATACAAATGATACAAATTATCAACCTTTATCTTTACTTCCCGCACCATGAGATCAACGTTTACACATTGACATACAAATCAATGGCAATATGAGAGACTACAATTCTGTATACGTTAATAACGTTTTACTTCGTCAGCCCGAGGATAATTTGAGACTTGTTCTCAAATTAATATAAGTATATAATAGGTGGGTCAGCCCGAGAGAACGTAAGAATAGTTTGGGACTTCTTCTCATATTGTTCTATGTATAGGATACGGGCCACCGGCTAGCCGAGACTCCCGAGAGCCGAGGTCCGAGACCGAAAGTATGTAGTAACAGAGAATATGATATATCTATTTCTAGAAAATATATCCGAGTGCTAAAGTGTTTTGCATAAGGTTTCTCATACTGATCATATGAGTTTTACACTGGCCAACCCAAGTGGTTGAACACTATTACAAATACCATCAGTATATAACTGAGGGTGAGATCACAAATAAATTCATTCGAATGCACCATACTTTAGATACACTAGCACTTTACTATTAGTCCCCACACCGCACGCTGACAAAAATACATACAATGCACTAGTAGACTCGGGTGTACAACGATCATGCATAGACAAAAGTGTAGTTATAGAACTATATCTTTCTGTTCGAGCGCAACCGGGGTATATACAACTAGCACAAACAGATACAAGAATACAACGCACTGGATCCACAGAAGTTTGTGACATTAACTATGGAGGCAGGAAGACCTCTCAGTGTTAAGTATTGGACTTACCGGACAAAAAGACACCAATACTTCTGGGTATGGACATTCTACCATACATAGGTATATATATAGTAGGGTTAATCAATCCACTTATACCAACAGATGCAAAATGGGAATCACTCCTCACACCACATGGAGAGGACCAGAGCATGAACAAGAAGGTTTCAGAGAGTCACTTACAGACCTTCTGGATACCAATGCGAATATACCTCCTGATGTTCATTGCAACCTACCAGGCTCCACAGTCACAGTACCTGCAAATGAAATCAACGTCAGACAAATGAGGCACGCTAAAGACAACTTTGTTCCGCACAAACACATTTCACAAACGCATGAGAATGTGTAACGATGGCTTAAAGATGGCCACATATACAAACGCGACACACCCACAACGGTGAACCTATCGTTATTATCAACAGGTGAACATGACCAAACAGGTCTCCTCAAGAAAGTAAGGACATGTCTAGACTTACGTGAGGTCAATTATCAATATGAACAAGACAAGTTCGTGTTACCAAAAATAAAAAAAGTGCTACACAACCTACAAGGAGCACAGTTTTTTCAAGCTAGATCTTACAGGAGGATATTACCACTTCCTAGTAGGCGAAGCAAGCCAACACTTCACATTTTCGTGGAGAGGAGCGCAAGACTCATTCAAGTCCGCGCCGGTTAGACTACACTCACTCACAGCTCAATTCCAGAGAGTTATGGCGAATCTGCTCATAGATATCAAAGCAGTGCAAGTGTATATAGATAATATAGTCATTGCGAGTCTTACAGAAGAACAACACCGCAGGACAGTTCGTGAAGTAATCAAGCGACTGAATAGCGCAAACTTCCGACTCAATCACAAGTGTGCCTTTGCGGTCAAAGTGGACAACATTCTCGGGGTGAAAGTAATTACACAGGGACTGAAAGCAGACCCTGAGAAACAGAAAAAAATGATGGATTGGCCACTACCAAAAACAAAAAGAGATCTGCACAAAGCAGTGGGACTAGCAAATTACGTGCGAGACCATGTCCCAGACTTTGCTCACACAACGAAACACTTTTCGGAACCTAATGAAAGGAAAAATGAACCAGAATATATCCATGTTATAGACTCCGGAACTAATAAAGAAAAGGGAAGAACTCAACGAAGCCATCGCCTGGTTCAGCGACGCTAGAATACCCTTTTGATGGGGTACCGTTTCAAATTATGTATGATAATAGTGACTATGGCATAGGAGGGTGTTTATTTCAAGCCATCGATGGAGTCAGAAGAGATATTCTCTACTTCTCAAAAGGCTTAAAACCAACGCAACAACTCTATGGCACGAATACCAAAGAGCTACTAGCACTGGTATACAGCCTGACACTTCTCCGAATACATTAAAGGGGGGGACATAACACTGTGGAAAGATCACAAAGCGCTCACGCAAATGAACAGGCAACAGACGTTACCCCCAATGCCAGCCAAATGGATAGCGAAAAGGTTCCACCACCATTTCTCCATCATACATGTCTCAGACAAAGACAGCCGGATGGCAGACATGTTGTCGCGTCTCCATGAAGATGCTTTTAGTACTAAAGAGTCAAAAGTATTACAAAAGGCGAATGAGGCAACACACAATAGCCAAGAGTACACCACCTTGGAAACGAACATGCCTATAACCATATCGGCTATAGTCTGGATGTTATTATATCAAGAAGCGGAACGAAGGTTTGGGAAGTTCACAGTAGATCTCTTTGCATCGGCACACAATGCGCACACAGATAAATACTACACCAATAAACAGAATGCGCTGCAACCAAAGTGGGCGCAGGAAGTGAAAGCATGGGCGAACCCACCATGGGAACTTATACCTGATGTCCTTGACAAAGTCATTGAAGAGGCAACAAGTATCACGATATGTGTATCATATTACCCCAATGCCTCGTGGTTTCCAAAGTTATTGTCTTTACTAGGAGAAGACCCGATGCTAGTGGAAAACACAAACAATACTTTCCTGAAAGAGAGCAAGAAGGCTTGTGGCAAGGCCCCATAGGTTGGTCTCCAAACTTTGACACAACGCGGGAACAATCTGCTATACACGTTGCGGCGTCAGAACCAGTTCACTCCGGGGATGTGCCACAGGCAACAGAGTATGAGACACTTGTTAACATCATTGAGCAATACCACAACTTGGGACAATACACTCCTGAAGAAACGGTACACAAGTTGCAAACAGATGGACGCGATTGGCCTGATTTCCAACAACATGTACACAAATTCATTGACGGATGCATACCATGTCTCAAGAATATAGTACACAAAAAGGGATTTCACCCCTTACAATCAACCACAGCCGTATATCCAGGCGACAGAATCTAAGTGAACATCATAGGTCCACAATTATATTCCAACAGAGGACACACATATGTGTTAGTATGGTTTGATGTACACTCATCATATGACATTTTACGTCCAATGATGGACAAATCAGCAGCTACTATAGCACGCACGCTGGTATCAATCATATGTGAACAACATACTTTCAAAAGTTGTGGAACAAGCGCCAATGCAACACCTAGAGTCTCGGCCGTATCAACCTAAAGTCTTGGGCGCGAATGAACGATCACATAGAGACCTCGTGCCACTGCTACGGAAATTTGTTGAACAGAATCCAGGTAACTGGTGTTCACGACTTCCATTCGTACAGATGGGCCATAATCTGCGTACATCCAGAAGACACAAGTCACCACGATTTAATGTGTACTTTGGTCGCAGACAGAATCAACTCACGGACTACAATGAGCCGGTGACCGCACCCAGTACAACAGTATCTTGGGAAGATCGACTGTAAAATCTAGAAGAAGCCATCAGGCCACAACTAGATAACAACGTTGCACAGTATCAAGAGAAGATGCGCGCAGTGTAGTAAGTATACGCGAGATAACTGTATCTCAACGTTCTCCCTCCTCAGGGAGGGGACGTTGTTCATTTATTAGTAATTATAAACAGTAATCCTAAAATGACTGACTCTTAAATGAGTCATTAGTCATGTGCTGTAAAACCAGCAAAACCTAAAACCCAGTTTATCAGATTATTCTGATAAACTGTAAACTTGTAATAAACCTAAAATAATCAAATAAATATAAGTACTTGTATTCTGACCACAACCCCCCCCCAAACTGAAGCACTGAACAAAGCAGTGTGCCAGTTTCAGAGATGATAAGAATAGCATAGTACCTTATGTGCTGGCATTATCCTCGAGAGCTAGAGCATTGTGCTGGCATTTATCCTCGAGAGCTAGAGCATTGTGCTGGCATTTATCCTCGAGAGCTAGAGCATTGTGCTGGCATTTATCCTCAGAGAGCTAGAGCATTGTGCTGGCATTTTACCTCAGAGAGCTAGAGGACCCGATGTGTACGTCTCGAGCGACCCGTCGTGTTTGAATTCTTGAAGCTACTGTTCATCTGTGTCAGCATATAGGAGTTTGGCAAGTACAATATAGGACTGTATTTGTGTCGGAGAAAAACTGCCAGTGGCAGAAACCGTGCAAACCATTAACCCGCTGTTTCAAAACAATGCCCAAGGAGTTGTTTGATTGATTTCGCTGTGTTATACTCCGAAGCAAGAGTGGCTCATTTAACCTCGCGAGCTTGAGCCGCTGACGATTTTCCCTCGCGAGCTCGAGTGCTAACCGTTTATTCTCGCGAGCTCGAGTGGCTGGTTTATACTCGGGAGCTAGAGTCGCTGCTTTTTTATACTCAAGAGCTCGAGTGGCTGGTTTATACTCGGGAGCTAGAGTTGCTGGTTTATACTCGGGAGCTAGAGTCGCTGCTTTTTTATACTCAAGAGCTCGAGTGGCTGGTTTATACTCGGGAGCTAGAGTTGCTGGTTTATGCTCCAGAGCTTGAGCTCGATATCCGAGAACAAAGTTATATTGAAGATAAAGTATTAGACTTGTGCACGTTGGCGCTTACGTGTCCGTGTCTGCGAAGCTTTGTGGTAGGCCGCGATATCGTTGGCATCATCAAAAGCTTCTGCTGTTTCCCACGTTGGTTCGCCTTCTCGCCATCTCACCAGGTATTCTAATTTCCCCGTCTCATCATTCGTACGATGTGTGATAATATGGCGAAACTCAACCCCTCCTTCGGTCCATAAGTCTTCGTTAATTGGTGGGTCTGTGCGTCTATGCACTAAACGGAGGAGTTCCACCCGTACCGGTTTGGTCTTGAATTCTGGTGGGGCGGAACCATCCTTGTTCGCTAACTCGTAGCGTTGGCCGTGTCTAGCTTTGACTACATATGGTCCAAACAATGGCCGCATAGCCTTCGTTGTTCGGCCTTCTGATCGTACCATGACCACATCTCCTTCGTCGAAATGTACCAAGTCGTGAGCATGCAGGCGGTCAAATGTCGTCGTAAGCTTGCCTGTATACTTCTTGGTAATGTGGTGGAGGGTCGGCAATATAGTGTCCTGTAACTGGTCTAATCGTTGTGCCCAGGTGTCATTCGTCATCGGCTGAGAATCCGGTAACTCGTCCGTGAAATCGGCGAACGGAACATGGCGGCGGCCAAAGTACACGCTAAACGGTGCACTCTTATGGCGACGGGATATCCGAAGGTTCTGGTATAGCATCGTAAACGGAAGGCGTTCGTCCCATCGAAGGGGAACTGCCTCACAGCATTGTCGAATAGAACGTGTAATCTCCTTGTGACGTCGTTCTGCCGCGCCCAGCACTTGGGGTCGATATGGTGGAGACACCTTATGTAGCATCCCCACTTCCTGGACCAGAAGCTCCACTAACTTGTTGGTGAACTCCTTCCCCATGTCTGTTTGGATTTTACGGGGAAACCATGTTCGCCAAAAATCTCTATGAGTGTCTGTGTCGTGGTTTCCTTTGTCTTGTCCGGTGTGGCTCGAAGGATAGAATAGCCTGTGGCGATGTCTAAGACGTGAAGAATATAATTGTTCTTGCGTCTGGACTCCAGTGGCATCGGGATGTAGTCCACTTGAATATGGTCCCACGGGTAGCGTGCATCGATGCTAATCATCGGGTGGAAACCTTTACGAAGTGTGTCCTGTCCCAAACATGTGCCACATTGCCGCTTAACTTCTGTGGCTAACTCAAGTGCCCCTGGCCAAATGTGACCGTTCTGACGAAGTTGTTGGACTGTGTCCGCCGCCCCATGATGTCCTTGTTCGTGTTGCGCTTGCGTGAGTTGCGTACGACGCTGTTTCTCCGCCGGACTCGCTTGTGCAAACGCCGGTTGACCCTCTGCATCTGCCAGTGCCACTGAGATTTCTCGCGCTGTGTCTAAGCACATGACATATTTTGTATGCTTTGGTTCTGCAAAACCAAGTCGCTGTGAAAACAGCGGGTCCAGTTTGAATCCATTGGGAGGACCCACCCATGCTACTACGGTATGACCCCATGGTGTCTTCCCACATGCGTACTTAGCGTACTTGAGGAACGTGTGTGGTGTCCGTGGTACCAGCACCGGTTCTGTCTGCAATAACTGCTTGAACAGGTCGAACCATGGTGCTCTTGGTACCCATGGTAGACATACTGTGGCCCGTGCGCCGTCGGCTCGTATCTTGCGTAACATCCTGTGTATCTGTTCCCAAGGCGGGTTCATCCATCCATCGACTATCGACCAGTCGTGGGCGAACGCTCCTTCCCCATCATCCTTCGTCCAGAACCGAGGAAGCTGAGCGTTGGTTGGGTCCGCAAATACATCTATGTCATTCGGTCCAAAGTGTTGTTGCGCTTGTTCAAAGTAACTAGGGAATAACTGCCAGCCGTCGGTATACATTATTTCGAGTTCGTCCTGCTCTGCTGTCCCCTCGTGAACTCTACTTAACATGTCCGGGAGCACATTTGACTCTCCTGGTATATGCGATATGGTAAAGTTGAATGGCGCGATGATATGATGCCATCTCTGAAGCATCGGATTAAGCTTGAGCTGTGTGTTCATATATACAAGGGCCTTGTGGTCCGTGAAGACCGCAAACCGTTGCCCATCCAAGTATTCCCTGAAATGTGTCAGTCCATATACCAATGCCAGTAACTCCTTCATAGGTGTGGCGTAGTTCTGTTGCGCATGGTTCAGAGTCTTACTAAAGAACATTAAGTAATGTTTCTTACCGTTGACCCATTGGAATAGCGCTCCCCCTAAACCGTAATCGCTAGCGTCGGTTTCCAAGTTCAGAGGAATGCCGTCGACCGGAAAGTGCAACGCCACAGCATTCACCACTGCGTCTTTCATTGCCTGCCACGCCTGTGCATGTCTCTCCTCCCAACGATCACCTATCAACTCCTTTGGTTTGAGTTTGCAAAATTCGCGCAAGGGTGCAACCGTGTTCGCGAAATTAGGCAGATGTTCGTGGAGGTAATTTGCTAAACCCAACGCCGAGGCTATATCTTTGTATCGTAGTGGTGTGGGCCAGTCGATCAGCTTGGCCTGCTTTTCATGGTCAATGTCAATGCCTTGTGCCGATACTTTCTTCCCTAGGATCATGACTTCGGAGATAGCGAAGTGGCACTTGGCAGGGTTAAGCTTAAAACTGTGGTATGTTAAGCGTTGTATCACCTTCTGCACCGTCCTAACGTGTTCGTCATAACCGTCACTGGCGATAACTATGTCATCGATATAGTGGTGAACCGGTAAGCCATCAAGTATTGTACTCAAGGTACGTTGAAACTGCTGCGTGAGTACATGAAGACCGAACGGTGCTGATGTGAACGAGTACTGATAACGTTCGTGTGTAAAACTAAATAAGTATTGTGAGTCTGGATGGATGGGCAGCCTGTGGTATGCAGCCGATATGTCCAGCGTCGTGTAGTACTTCTTACTCTTGAGGCGAGATATGAGTTCGTTGACCTTGGGGATCAGGAACTGGTCACCAGGAATAAGCGCGTTAACGGCACGCATGTCTAAACACACGCGTACCTTCTTGACGTTGCCTTCCGCATCGAATGTCGGTACCGCAAGGAGAGGAAGATTAACAGTCGTTGGTGTCGTTCGTTTCGTGATCACCAAATCCGTCAACCACTTCTTCACTTGTTCATCCACATAGGGGAGCCATCGATCGGATACGAAGTTACGCGCCGATCGCCGCATCTGCAACGCTTGTTCATGGGTTACTGGGATGGTTACCTCACTCCCTTCCAGACGACAGCGCGCGTTGTCGGCAATTTTCGCATTGGCTTCCAAATCCTGTGCCAATGTGGTCAGAATACAAGTACGGGTTATATTTATTTGATTATTTTAGGTTTATTACAAGTTTTACAGTTTATCAGAATAATCTGATAAACTGGGTTTTAGGGTTTTGCTGGTTTTACAGCACATGACTAATGACTCATTTAAGAGTCAGTCATTTTAGGATTACTGTTTATAATTACTAATAAATGAACAACGTCCCCTCCCTGAGGAGGAGAACGTTGAGATACAGTTATCTCGCGTATACTTACTACATTTTTTAACTTACCATAGAAGTTGTTAGTTTATTAGTAATTACAGAGAAAGCTACAGAATATGAATTAGTCAGTAGCTGGCACATATTTTTTTTTGTTATAAGTATAACAATTGAAAGACAATGCGAACAGAGATCTGTCGCATCAAATTGAACGATTTAGATTATCCGAACGATTTAGATTGAATTGAACGATTTAGATTGGATTAACGACGTTGTGGACGACGAGGATGAAGAAAGAATCTACTAATACGAGTGAACCCGAAGAGCGAACATTCCAATCAAGCAGAACATTAACCAGGGTCAACAAGGAAAGTCTCACGACGATCAAATGACGAAATCAGACAATCAGTCATGAATCAGACACAGATAAGTCTCATATGCATGAGTACAGGTAGGAAGGTTGTTTTCAGTGTGAGACAAGTACAAATCGTATTGCAAGCTAATGAGCTTAAATTGTATTTAAGAAGTTGTTAGAAGAAAGTTCTTTAGGATCCACAGTAGGGTAATAGAGATCTGGAGATTCCGATGGTTAGTACCGACTCGGTTCGGTACGATGATGTAAAGAATCAGCGGCATACTAGATTATTTTACAAAAGTTTTCAGAATGGGATATTAGGAAGCATACAGAGACACAAGTAAGCACCTGTGAGTTATTAGGAGCATATAAGGGTGGGGGCGCACATTGTGAACGGATGATGCAAGTAAATACAAGGTTAAATTGTGAAAATGATATGCGAACACACTCAAATCACTAGAACTTCCAGATAAATCAGGTCAACGGAGAGGATCAACAGTATGCACAGAAGGTGTGGTTGACGGCAGCTTAGTTTAGGAGTGCAATAACGAGCAATCGTTCTTAGATCAAGAAGCATATTCCAACAACCGCAACAGCACATGACAAGGACATCACGAGTAAGAAGAGTAAAAGAGGAGCGATGAGGGAAGTTCCCAACAGGGTCTTGTCGAATAGGCCGTCATTAGGCCGGAGTAAGAGCTGGCGAGGAGTAGAACAAGAAGTGGCTCCGACTAATGAGGCACTCAACCATATGTTATTGTGGGATGAAGAGTAAGACAGCTGGTAGTGTTAGAGTATGTAGACTATCCACACTACTTATGTTAGTGTAGGAAATAAAACAGTCACGAGGGAACCCACGAGTTCCTCGGAGATCGATGTCGAGACGTTATGTGTTTGAAGGATGAAATTTAATAGAAAATGGATATTTATATTCAGTACTCTATCAGTTCATTTGCACACATTTCTTGGTTCTCCATTGACGAACAACTCACCAACCATGTCCTACCCCGCCAAAGTCGTAGACAGCAACTCTTGAATCCTGAGCGCCGCAAGGAAGATGATATCGACCGACGTGGAACTAAACGTCGTCAGTCCCATACGGAACGCTCCGCTCCGCACTCAGGTCAGGCACTGGAGGGGCAACAACAGACACATCTTGGGGCTCCACATATTATTTCCGCGGACGACAAGCAGCCACCAACAGCAAACAAAAAATGGACCTGCACAATCTGACGAGGATGTCATATTCGAGGGTGAGACCAAGGAAGTACCCAACCTGCGTGCGGACAGTAGTCAGACTTTTATTGGTGAACAGGTAGCCAGTGAAGGGCTGTCCCCTCGTTCGTCTCGGGATACTGTTCCAGGGGCCTTATTTCCCAGTAATGACCCACCACGCCTCCCACCTAACAAGCGGAAGCGTCACCGGAACCGTACCAACAACAAGGAAACGGTACGGGAACAATCGTCAGCTCAGAAACTCACGGAGCTGATGACACAACAGCAGTCTCTCTTTGAAAAATACGAACAGAGGTTACAGCGCATAAACGCCGGACGAACTACAATAGGGCCGGCCGCTAAGGAGAGTTCTTCTGACGCACACGAACGGGTACAGGCAGTACCAGAGGACGAAGACAACCCTACCTTCCGAATTCAAGGCTGTGAGCGTCCGTTTTATGGACTTGGGTACAAATCACCAGGGTCAGAGGACAGTTCAACCGAGGAGGATGATGATACTCTGTCTGCCAGTGAGAACACACCAACTTTTCAAGAGTTCGCACATGAACAAGTATTAGCCAGACAGAATCCTCAAGGTAAGCAGGCGGTGAAGAATAGACAGGACCGATTAAGTAGAACCTGCGCCAACAACAGCAACGTCAGTGGGGCGAGAAAGAAGCGCCCAGTGAATATGTACAGACACATAAACGACAAGAGAAGGAGACAACAGTGCCTCCGCCCACACCGGCTAGTATCGAGAAAAGGCGACAGGCGCTACACGTACGGATACTACAGTTAAGTGACGAGCTATGCCAAGCAATCGAGGAGAATAACACGACTCGAGCTGAAGCTCTTCGGGGCGTGATTGAGACACTTCGAGCTACATTAGAGTCCCGACCGGTAGAGAAGAGTCCCGTACCTTCACCACGTACGTGGCCTGATTGGCCGTCGACTGGGAGATACTACCTACATGATATCATGGAACGGGACACAAGAGGGGCTCTCCTCGAGGCGTTCAAGAACGCACAAATCGCAGGGCTGGACGAGAGTTGGAACGCACGCATGGTTTCATAAGGTACTATCTTACTTCAAGGCGGAAAAGTCAACGCTGGACTACATCCGCGACAACTCTGAACGGTTGAAGACATGCACACCTCAACTACAGATCGAACAGATCTGTTCGCACTGAAACACAAGCCACTGTCGATCCCGCGTTTCGCAAGTTAGCCAAGGGCCAAAGTCGGAACATGCACACTCCTCTTATGGAACAAATGACACAGCTCATGGAGAACCACAGGAGGGCACGTGAACGGTGCCAGACAGATGCCGACTTCCAACAGAATTTAGTGAACCACTGCATTGTACAACTGTTAGAAGAAGCTCTCAACGGCCGTACGTATGAACGTACTCTACAGTTGCATCCCAAATGGCAACTGATGGAGACACACGAGCTTATACAGCTGTTGAGCCCTGACATTCAGGATGCACAGCAACGTACGGCAGCACGTTTCCAGGGTCGCAACAACCGCGAGGGGCCCGACGACCAATGGAAGTCGCGACCACACCAATAGCCGCCCCAACCTACAGACGAGTAGACGACAAACGCAGAATTGGACTCAACGGCCCCAACCTACGGTACCAACGACTTGTGCGGGGTGCCAGGCACAGGCGCCACCAGGTGGTAGGCACATCCACGGTGTCATCATTTCAGGGCGTCGCAAGCGGTGAGCGCAGAGGGTCGGGCAAGGCTATACGACAACAACCGTCCTTTGAGGGACGTACAATCGGTACACAGACCGTCCACAACGTCAACCGCAGGACAGGGGCAGAATACATCCCAGACTAGAGACGTAGTTACAATACGTCCGACGCCTCAAGTACAGGTGAATGCGATTACACAGGACGAAGACTTGGCTCCACCATCGGAAGCTACAGAGATTCATATCAACACGATCCTTTACGAAGACTTCGAGCACATGACGTCAACACCAAACCACACCTATGACACGTGGGAGTCGGTAGCCGATCATGCATGAGAGGTGAGGGTGTCTGAGTCGGATAGGAGCTTCATATTTGTTACCACGATTGGAGCAGTGATGGCAATACAAGACCCATTGCTGACGTCAGACAACCGAGAGTCTATATTCAAGTACAAATCAACGGACGTACGTTCAAAGCCTTGATAGACACGGGAGCAAATAGAAGTTGTATCTCACAGACATCCGCAGACCTCCTTGGCCGACCAATAACTCCGGCACCACCTGGGTCATTTATATATTTAGCTGACAAGGCGGTGCGAACTCCTCGACTGGGGACGACGGAAGTGGTACCTATAAGGTACGGTACCAGAATTATCGACGGTTAATTAGAATTGATGAACTTGCCGACGGGTATAGATGTTATAGTGGGGCAAGATATGTTGAAAGGCTTGGGCCTATACATAGGCGGTATCAATCGCCACTTGCACCAATAGACCCCACAGAACTAGAAGAGCTCCTCGAACCCATACCACGCCGACAGGCACCTAACACGACGGAACCCGTCGATGTACGCGAACGGTTGGCACAGGATTTGGAAGCCAATGCGAAAATTGCCGACAACGCGCGCTGTCGTCTGGAAGGGAGTGAGGTAACCATCCCAGTAACCCATGAACAAGCGTTGCAGATGCGGCGATCGGCGCGTAACTTCGTATCCGATCGATGGCTCCCCTATGTGGATGAACAAGTGAAGAAGTGGTTGACGGATTTGGTGATCACGAAACGAACGACACCAACGACTGTTAATCTTCCTCTCCTTGCGGTACCGACATTCGATGCGGAAGGCAACGTCAAGAAGGTACGCGTGTGTTTAGACATGCGTGCCGTTAACGCGCTTATTCCTGGTGACCAGTTCCTGATCCCCAAGGTCAACGAACTCATATCTCGCCTCAAGAGTAAGAAGTACTACACGACGCTGGACATATCGGCTGCATACCACAGGCTGCCCATCCATCCAGACTCACAATACTTATTTAGTTTTACACACGAACGTTATCAGTACTCGTTCACATCAGCACCGTTCGGTCTTCATGTACTCACGCAGCAGTTTCAACGTACCTTGAGTACAATACTTGATGGCTTACCGGTTCACCACTATATATCGATGACATAGTTATCGCCAGTGACGGTTATGACGAACACGTTAGGACGGTGCAGAAGGTGATACAACGCTTAACATACCACAGTTTTAAGCTTAACCCTGCCAAGTGCCACTTCGCTATCTCCGAAGTCATGATCCTAGGGAAGAAAGTATCGGCACAAGGCATTGACATTGACCATGAAAAGCAGGCCAAGCTGATCGACTGGCCCACACCACTACGATACAAAGATATAGCCTCGGCGTTGGGTTTAGCAAATTACCTCCACGAACATCTGCCTAATTTCGCGAACACGGTTGCACCTTGCGCGAATTTTGCAAACTCAAACCAAAGGAGTTGATAGGTGATCGTTGGGAGGACATGCACAGGCGTGGCAGGCAATGAAAGACGCAGTGGTGAATGCTGTGGCGTTACACTTTCCGGTCGACGGCATTCCTCTGAACTTGGAAACCGACGCTAGCGATTACGGTTTAGGGGGGAGCGCTATTCCAATGGGTCAACGGTAAGAAACATTACTTAATGTTCTTTAGTAAGACTCTGAACCATGCGCAACAGAACTACGCCACACCTATGAAGGAGTTACTGGCATTGGTATATGGACTGACACATTTCAGGGAATACTTGGATGGGCAACGGTTTGCGGTCTTCACGGACCACAAGGCCCTTGTATATATGAACACACAGCTCAAGCTTAATCCGATGCTTCAGAGATGGCATCATATCATCGCGCCATTCAACTTTACCATATCGCATATACCAGAGAGTCAAATGTGCTCCCGGACATGTTAAGTAGAGTACACGAGGGACAGCGGAGCAGGACGAACTCGAAATAATGTATACCGACGGCTGGCAGTTATTCCCTAGTTACTTTGAACAAGCGCAACAACACTTTGGACCGAATGACATAGATGTATTTGCGGACCCAACCAACGCTCAGCTTCCTCGGTTCTGGACGAAGGATGATGGGGAAGGAGCGTTTGCCCACGACTGGTCGATAGTCGATGGATGGATGAACCCGCCTTGGGGACAGATACACAGGATGTTACGCAAGATACGAGCCGACGGCGCACGGGCCACAGTATGTCTACCATGGGTACCAAGAGCACCATGGTTCGACCTGTTCAAGCAGTTATTGCAGACAGAACCGGTGCTGGTACCACGGACACCACACACGTTCCTCAAGTACGCTAAGTACGCATGTGGGAAGACACCATGGGGTCATACCGTAGTAGCACAGGTGGGTCCTCCCAATGGATTCAAACTGGACCCGCTGTTTTCACAGCGACTTGGTTTTGCAGAACCAAAGCATACAAAATATGTCATGTGCTTAGACACAGCGCGAGAAATCTCAGTGGCACTGGCAGATGCAGAGGGTCAACCGGCGTTTGCACAAGCGAGTCCGGCGGAGAAACAGCGTCGTACGCAACTCACGCAAGCGCAACACGAACAAGGACATCATGGGGCGGCGGACACAGTCCAACAACTTCGTCAGAACGGTCACGTTTGGCCAGGGGCACTTGAGTTAGCCACAGAAGTTAAGCGGCAATGTGGCACATGTTTGGGACAGGACACACTTCGTAAAGGTTTCCACCCGATGATTAGCATCGATGCACGCCACCCGTGGGACCATATTCAAGTGGACTACATCCCGATGCCACTGGAGTCCAGACGCAAGAACAATTATATTCTTCACGTCTTAGACATCGCCACAGGCTATTCTATCCTTCGAGCCACACCGGACAAGACAAAGGAAACCACGACACAGACACTCATAGAGATTTTTGGCGAACATGGTTTCCCCGTAAAATCCAAACAGACATGGGGAAGGAGTTCACCAACAAGTTAGTGGAGCTTCTGGTCCAGGAAGTGGGGATGCTACATAAGGTGTCTCCACCATATCGACCCCAAGTGCTGGGCGCGGCAGAACGACGTCACAAGGAGATTACACGTTCTATTCGACAATGCTGTGAGGCAGTTCCCCTTCGATGGGACGAACGCCTTCCGTTTACGATGCTATACCAGAACCTTCGGATATCCCGTCGCCATAAAGAGTGCACCGTTTAGCGTACTTTGGCCGCCGCCATGTTCCGTTCGCCGATTTCACGGACGAGTTACCGGATTCTCAGCCGATGACGAATGACACCTGGGCACAACATGATTAGACCAGTTACAGGACACTATATTGCCGACCCTCCACCACATTACCAAGAAGTATACAGGCAAGCTACACGACGACATTTGACCGCCTGCATGCTCACGACTTGGTACATTTCGACGAAGGAGATGTGGTCATGGTACGATCAGAAGGCCGAACAACGAAGGCTATGCGGCCATTGTTTGGACCATATGTAGTCAAAGCTAGACACGGCCAACGCTACGAGTTAGCGAACAAGGATGGTTCCGCCCCACCAGAATTCAAGACCAAACCGGTACGGGTGGAACTCCTCCGTTTAGTGCATAGACGCACAGACCCACCAATTAACGAAGACTTATGGACCGAAGGAGGGTGGAGTTTCGCCATATTATCACACATCGTACGAATGATGAGACGGGGAAATTAGAATACCTGGTGAGATGGCGAGAAGGCGAACCAACGTGGGAAACAGCAGAAGCTTTGATGATGCCAACGATATCGCATGCCTACCACAAAGCTTCGCAGACACGGACACGTAAGCGCCAACGTGCACAGTCTAATACTTTATCTTCAATATAACTTTGTCTCTCGGATATCGAGCTCAAGCTCTGGAGCATAAACCAGCAACTCTAGCTCCCGAGTATAAACCAGCCACTGAGCTCTTGAGTATATAAAAGCAGCGACTCTAGCTCCCGAGCTCTTGGTAAACCAGCCTCTCCTAGCTCTTGAGTATAAACCAGCGACCTAGCTCCTGAGTATGGGAAACCAGGCCTCTCGAGCTCCCTGAGTATAAAAAAAACTCTAGCTCCGAGTATAAAGCTCAGCCCTGAGTATAAACCAGCCTCTCGAGCTCTTGAGTATAAAAAAGCAGCGACTCTAGCTCCCGAGTATAAACCAGCAAACTCTAGCTCAAGTGTATAAACCGCCTCCAGCTCTTGGTATAAAAGGACTCACCCGAGTATAACCATGAGGGAATAAACGTTTCAGCAGAGTCGAGCTCGAGGAAAATCGTCAGCGGCTCAAGCTCGCGAGGTTAAATGAGCCACTTGCTTCGGAGTATAACACAGCGAAATCAATCAAACAACTCCTTGGGCATTGTTTTGAAACAGCGGGTTAATGGTTTGCACGGTTTTCTGCCACTGGCAGTTTTTTCTCCGACACAAATACAGTCCTATATTGTACTTGCCAAAAACTCCCATATGCTGACTACAGATGAACAGTAGCTTCAAGAATTCAAACACGACGGGTTGGTCGTTCGAGATCGTACACATCGGGTCCTCTAGCTCCTCTGAGGTAAAATTACAGCTTCAATGCTCTAGCTCTCTGAGGA